>JABXWE010032539.1:0-17163 GCA_014611495.1 Limonius californicus | reverse complement strand
CGATTGCGCTTTGAAGTATCTCAGCTGCAGCGTTAAGCTTCCTTAACCCTTCACATGCCAGAGCTTTGAGGTATCTCAGCAGCTTACCTTGACGATTGCGCTTCGAGGTATCTGAGCTGCAGCGTCAAGTTTCCTTAAATCTTTATCTGCCAACACTTTCAGGCATTTCATCAGCTTACGGTTTCCCTTGACGATTGCGCTTTGAGGTGTCTCAGCTACAGCTTCAAATTCCATTAACCATTCACCTGCCCAGCGCTTTGAGGTATCTCAGCAGCTTACGGCTTCCCTTGACAATTGCGCTCGGAAGTATCTTAGCTGCCGTGTCAAGTTTCCTTAACCCTTCACATTTCAGAGCTTTGAGGTATCTCAGCAGCTTACGGTTTCCCTTGACGATTGCGCTTTGAAGTATTTCAGCTGCAGCGTCAAGTTTCTGTAACCCTTCACCTGCCAGAACTTTGAGGTATCTCAGCAGCTTACAGCTTCCCTTGACGATTGCGCTTTGAAGTATCTCAGCTGCAGCGTTAAGTTTCCTTAACCCTTCACATGCCAGAGCTTTGAGGTATCTCAGCAGCTTACCTTGACGATTGTGCTTCGAGGTATCTGAGCTGCAGCGTCAAATTTCCTTAACTCTTTATCTGCCAACACTTTGAGGCATTTCATCAGCTTACGGTTTCCCTTGACGATTATGCTTTGAGGTATCTCAGCTGCAGCGTCAAGTTCCATTAATCATTCACCTGCCCAGCGCTTTGAGGTATCTCAGCAGCTTACGGTTTCCCTTGATGATTGTGCTTCGAGGTATCTCAGCTGCGTAGGGGCCTCCCTTCGACATATCTAAGCTGCAGCTTCCAGTTCCTTAATCAGTCACCTTGCACCTTCAGCAAACCACCATCTTCATTCTTTTGTGTTACTGAGCAAATAGTTTAAATATCCGAAGAAAGTTGTTCTACTTGAGATCACATTGCGCTGTCCCGGCTAAGGTTTCCTCCAGTTTCCTAGCCTGAACAGGTGAATATCGGGAGTAGTTTATTTGCTGTCCGCAGTTGATATTTATGTTAATAAAAGTATTTAACCTCTCTGGTGTTTTATTTTACGTATTTATCTTAACTACTCTAGATTCGAACCTAAGACGATCACAACGGACAAAAGATAAACACAACACAAGGACCCGTAACGTATACATATATTCTTTTGAAAGTTCATGGACAAATAAAGTTGTTATAATAGTTTCCAGTTTTGAAAACTACTAATTAATATGGGTTTGGGTCTAGAAAACATTTTGCAAGCGCAGCACTACACTTGTTCGTTTCTGAAAATATAAGCCAGTTTCTCTCTTCTTTAAGTCTATTTGATTTTAGACGGTGTAACGTTCGTTTAGTTTTGCCGCTTTTTTATGGGATTTATGGGAGGTCACTTTTGCGAAGGTTCCCATTGTTTCGCTTGTCGTGCTTGTTTAGTCTGGAAATGCCGGTCCAAAGTAGTTCCTGGAATCCTTCGTTGGCAAAATGGTACGAAGTTTCACGTTTAAGAATTTTGTTCTAGAATAATTACGTTTGGGTGAGAGTTTTGTAGCCGAGGGAAAGGCAGTGAGCACTAGCTCCTGAGGATGAACAAAAGTGATTTTGATGGAATCGGAGTTGTATGGCAGCGCCTCTGCTAAATCATTATATTCAGTTGTTTCTTGCTGTGGACAAAAGAATCTTCGAGTTGTGTCGGATTAAAAATATTAGCAGGGTGTCAGCTTCTTGTAAAGACAATTCACTGAAATTGCTCTCTCAACTTGTGTCGGATTAAAAGCCTCCAACCCCATACAGCGCAGGAGATTTTGGCTTCTGAAGTTCCGTCTTATTTTTCTCTTCGAAGAAAGTCTTGGCCCGTAACATTGTCTCCATCGTGATCCTGTCTTCAGGGGCGTGCCTGCGAATTTTGCCTGCACCCCAATTGTGCCTCTCCTTACTCCCTACCGAAGTAGGCCGCCCCTAGTGGCCGCCAGGTCTGACACCCGCTTGATCCGCTTCTGGAAAAGGATAAAATTCCCTAGAGTTGGTTGCAACAACTGTGAGAATCAAAATCAGTAAATACAAATTTAAACATCATATACGAGAATCTTGAAATCTATTTATCTACAAATCAGTTATGAGAAAGTATAACTGAATAAAATGAGAATATGGCAAATTAAACAGATCAAAATTTAATTGCAGTGGTTTAGAAGCTGAGGACAATGCGTTCAATGTAACCGATTCCAAATGTGAGTTTCTAGAAGTAGTTTGCAATAAAATTAAGCATGCTGGTCGGTCATTTTCTCAAACATTCAGTGGGCCGAAGAAAATAATATTCCAATGCAAGACTTGTTTTTTATTAAGAAGATGCAAAGGAAACACAAGTACAGTTTTTTTAGACAACATAAAGTAAATAAATATAAGTTATTATTTTTAACGAAATAATTCTGTATGAATATAAGTCTGCTATCTGTTTACAGAAAAACTAACAATTCAGTAACAAATTCTTTCTTGCTGTTTTTGTGTATTTTTTTAAATATATGTAAAAAACGTTAAATTCGGAAATCCGGGCGGATTGAAAATTTTATCTGCCTGGATTTGCAACGCTCCGTTGTTGCGTAATAAAAAATAACAACAAATAATTAAAGAGATTAATTTGTTTTTGAATATCATCATTGATTTTCGTCCCACCGCTGGGTATCGGCCTCTTCTCTGCCACGTGTTTCTCCTCCGCGCTAAGGTAGAAACACGGGGACCTACAGTTTAACGTCGAATCCGAACGACAGACATTCCAGAGAAAGGTTTTAGCATTAAGATTGCCACGGTTGCCAACTGGATTAGGACATTGTGTGTGGTGGGTGCAGACAAGATTTTTATAAATCTGCGTAATATTTCTCAGGTTTCGAACTCAAAGCTAGATACGACGTTTTTACTCAGAAAGCGGGCGCTCTACCAACTGAGCTACCATCACACGTGTTTCAATATAAACCTACAAAAATCTAATTACTTCCCAATATTTGAACTGAAGTATGGAATATGAAGTGATTGTTGACACCCTGAATATCATCTATGCAAGGCAACCCGTAATTGAACGGTTAAAATTCTATTTTTTTCCTATCATCTGCAATCACTACTCATTCTAATCTACACTCAAATAGTTTTTAAAATGAAACGAATCAGAAAGCAGTTTCTGTCGCCTTACATAGAAACTGCCATTAGAATATGAAATGGGGAGCGAATTCAAAAAAATTACTGCGTTATTCACAAATTTTGAAAGCTTACTAATTTCTGAATATACATAACGGCATTTGTAATTTTAACTTAAAGCTAAGGTTGTCATAACAAAATCGACATTCAATCCAGATAGCTTTGTAACTGGAGCTGAAAAAAAGAACAAAGAAAGTCTTGGTAAACTGTTTAAATTATCTCTCAGTATTTCTATTTAGTTAGTCATTTATTTACTGAGCGATCATCGTATTTTTTAATTCCGCTGTAGAAAATTCAGTTTTGTGGACGTCTTGAATAAATCCATAAAGAAATGCCAAATATAATACGATGTAGTGACGACCCTGGCCCGTTCCACGGCTAATTAAACTGAATAATCTTTATGTTCTCTTGACCTTACTACTCAATAGCAAATAAAAATGCCGTACTGGCAATTTAGTAAACGTCTAAGTTATTGTAAAAACCAGGGTTCACAACTTCTTTATGTTTCAGTCATAGTTTTCTTAAGATAGTTTAGAGTTGGGTAGAACAGGAAAAACTATTTAAAAGAAACAAAAATATTTCTGAATAAGTCTACACGAAAAGAAAAATTCAGTGTATGACGAAAAATAAATAATTACGATTGGTCATAATAACGTGTATAATATCTAACAGTTAATAATTAATTTAACCTTCACCAATAAGGGTTTTAAAATCGGTTACGTATGCAGCACAAGGCTAAATTCTCGAGAGCTCCGGATCTTACAGCTTCAAACATGTATGCGGAGCACTCGCAAATTAAACACGCAAACAGTCATGTCGCATTTTATCACACACCAGCAAAACATGGAACATAATCAACAATACATTAATAGGTATATTAGTATTGCAGTTTCCACATTTCATATTTACAGCGAACTATGTGTCTCACCCGTCCCCGTGGACTCTCACTTAGCATTTAGTAGCTCACCTTTGTTAGGACAACAGGACCGTCTCTGATGGTTATCACCCGAAATGGAGTGACCGTGTCTTTAGGAGATCTAAATTGTAACAGATACCGAGCAGTGGGCTTAGCCGTGTCAGTGTGTACAGCAAACGACGCTGTATGCACATATACGGATACGAGTGAAAACGAGACTCGTAGGCTTCCAATCATAGTAACACTGTAATTAACATTACTAACAGCGTTAAATCCAACAGCATTATCTACAGTTGCATACAACATCTATTGCTCATCTACACCACCTTACTGTTAGCAAAACACACTTTATTGTATTCAACAATTATTCAATACACTTTCGATATTTACGTTATGTTTCGATCATGTAGAAAGGATGCTGTTTTTACTAATAATAATTTAGATTATGATTAAAATTAAGGCTAATTGGATTATTGTAAACTAAATCATGCTTTGCTGGAGGCAATTGCTATCCTAATGTATAAATTTATATTTTAAAACATAAAAAAGTGTATTCCGAGCTTTCGTGGTTTCCACGATTTGCAATGCGCTGTTTTGGAATGGTGTTTTTAAGTGCAATTCGTGAGTGAACAGTTGTGGGGGTTCCATTTTTTATTTTGATGCTGAATTGGTGTCTCCAAAGTAATGTTGGGGCCCTGAAAAGTGATCAACTTAAATATTATCATTTGAACGTTGTAAATTTACATATTATGGCACGATTAATATAAGAAACTAAGATTAATGATTCATGTTAATAGTATAGGTCCTATGAGAGGAAGGTTTTTATATGCATTTATTTATGTAAATAACAATTTAATGTGTGAATTTGTTAGTTTTTCTAAAATTCACCTAATTGGAGGTTAGATTTCTTTTTTTACTAATATTTAAGTAATTAGCTGATTTTGCTGGTGTAAAGGTTAATATTCAAGTTTAATACGGGGCTAGTTAATTGTTTTTAATAGTTTAAGAGCTGAAATTTAAATTTTGTTAATATTTGAATTTCGAACACGCGTTTATTAATTTGTTTCAGATCTTAATAATTTCGGTTTCAGATTGCTAATTATTCATCGATTGCTTTTATGAATTTAGTTTTTAGAAATAATTATTTAGTTAGGCTGTAAGAGTCGTTTTTGATTTAGTTGATAAGCAGTTTTGAAAGGAGGAATTATTTCCAAGTTTCTGATTGGTGCATTTCCAAATTTGAGATACGAATTTCGAATTTTAAAGGAAAAAAGTTCTGTAAAAGCTATTAAACGGAGAGGACGTATTGTCTTGTCGCTCCGAGTACTAAAGTTAAGTCAATTTGGTCTATTCTTGTATGTTGGGAGATGGAGATATATTAAATTTTACAGTCAAAATGTGAGGTTAGGTGTTATAATTTTATATTTCTAAACAAGAATTCATTTTCGTTCAATTTTAAAGATGTGTTAAAGTTATTTTGATTTAATAAATCTTACCTGGTGTTTTTCAAGTTGAAGATTGTATTTAATTTATCTACAATATTCGTACAAAGTGATTTTTTTGTAATACAATTTAAATGTGATTCCTGAATTAAGAAATGAAGTGAATTAATTTCTTACCTGTTTTGAGTTACAAGTTCTTGACCCCCTTGAATAAGTTTTGCCGTTATTGTATTCTGACACCGTGGACACAGCTGATCAATGAGGACTGAAGCGTATCAAAGCCTGATTCATGCGGATATCTATTTAGAAGATATTTGGACTATTTTGAGGTATAGTGCATTTTAAAACCTTTGCCGATGAGAGATAATTATGCAGGTATTTAAATAATTTAGTCCTTAATTGTATGTAAACTATCGTGTTGGGAAAGCCACGTTATTAATATAAAATGAACCCTGAGATGTCTTATGCAATTTTATATGTGTGTTTATATTAAATTTGATTTTTTAAGGAAATCTTGAATTTGATAATCTGTTTAATAATTTTATTTATTTTAACAAAAGAGCATATATTTATGACATTAGCTAATGTGGGGCAATTACAATTTGTCAATTAAAAGAAAATTTTATATTTAATAAATTTAATATAATTATATTATGGAGTTATTCATAGCAATATATACAAGAAATATACAAGAAACATAGAAGAAATATACAAGACACACAAATGAATACAAATATATACAAAATAACTTTACACAACAACCTCATCGCGGATCCAAGTAGTCGCCCCAGGTTTATAGCATACTCGTATGTATGTAACATACCCCACAGGTCCCGACACTAAAGGTTTTTTTTTACCTTTTTATCACGACGTTGTCGGTGACCTTGAAAATGTATCCCAATTTATTCTTAAAATTACTTGCAATGAATGGTTTTGAAAGTCTACTTTTTGAAGCTCTTTAGGATGGAGGTTTGTCAAGGCTAGCCAGGTAGGATTGATATTGGAGGTCATCTTGACTAGACAAATAATTCTCGGATCTCGTAAGTTCTTCGTCCGTGTCAACTAGCAGCACATGGTACATCTTCGCATGCGCTTCCATAAACGCTAAGTCTTGAAACCTACTTCGCATTATTTCTACAGCAAACTTTACATTCGTAGGGGTTGGTTGCTTCGGCGTAACACATCCACATTGTCGATGCTTCGGCGTTGCAATCCACAGCCTACACCGCAAGACAGTGTGTTTGTGCAATATATTCTATTTCTGTAACACACCCTATTATCCCCTTCGCAAATTTCAGCATTCCCAACATATCCGTTTTTTGATACTACATTCAAACTTTCAATTACACTCAAAATATTATTTTGTCAATTGCCAGCTAAGGACAAAATCCCTTTGATGTTACTGCTATAACATTTCTAAAGTTCTAAAGTCTTTAAATATTCCGTCAAAGAGTCTATTCCCAGGTATACGTCCGAACCAAACTGATCTTGCAGCAGAATAACTCTGTTGTTATTGCTTCCAAGTGTTTGAAAAGAAATGCGTTTAGCTGGATTTAATATTATCGGCTGGGCACTAGTTCTCTTGCTAACATACTATTTTACAGCGCCTTGACTGTCCATGAACGCTTTCCAGTCTGCGCCGTCGAAGGTTACCCAATCGTTCTTGAGGCCGTAGATTGTTACTATAGGTGCGAAAAAGCCGTGACAACGCAATCCCACAGAAACGAATTTGCTTTTCGATTTGTTTATTAAATAAGCTCGCTCGTTTATTACTATTGGATACCGTTGGTTGCTTTTACTGTTTACACCATCGCCTTTCGTAGATATATATTTCTCTTGCTGTTTCACATTTTTAAATGTTTGAAGTAAATTATCCATAACTATAACTTTCACACCCGCGAGTACTTTGCGCTTTGTTGTAGGATTTACACTATGCTGTCTGTTGCAGCTGCGATGTACTTATATACTACATCTTTAAGATTGCCACTATTCCGAACCCCACTACCAACTTTCAATTATGGAACTCTTTTCAAGATTGAATCATCCCACTTCCAAGTGTCTGCGGTTTTTACTAATTGCTTTTCACGGTCACATTTATCCCCACCACAAATATTTGCTGTTCAAGGTCTACTTCTTCTTCGACTGCTTTATCCCTCACGAGACGTAGCGATCTTCTCTCCTATGCCAGTGTTGCGCGTTTAAAGTACGGCAGACATAAAGGACCTACAGCTTAACGTGGACTGCGAACCACGGGCAGTGTAAACACTTCTACTCCAGAGAACATTTACTAGGCAGAATACCTCGCTGGTTTGCCATTGCCCTGCGAAGGAGAACGGCCGTTCAAGGTCTACGCTTTGCTATATAATCAAACCTTGCTGCTGCAACTCCTTCAGTTGCAACATTTCCCCGCCGCCGTTAATAGTTCTAATGGCGACTTTTCCCGAAGGCAGAATGAGCACAATTTTTCAACATAAAAACACATATATTCAGAGAGGCCAAATCTTAAAAAAGAAAGTATTAAAGTAAGTTATCAATTTAAGTCGTTTTAAGCATGTACAGTAGCAAGGTCGTATCCAGCTCAAAATGGAAGGAAGGCGGGCAACTTTCTGAATCCAATTTGTTTCATGAGGACGGGGTCCATGGGGGGATGCAATAATACACAATTACAAAAAAAAACACTATTTATTAATAAAATTAATTTTTTAACTGTAGTTTGCGAGGATTAGTTGCAAATTTTCTAAATACAGCTTCCACTAATAGTTCCTTGTTTGCAGAAACCCATAGACGATGAATGCTTAGCATGGCTAACCCGTTTAACCTATTTTCACCAATAGTGCTTCTAAGCCATGTTTTAATTCGCCGGAGGGAGCTGAATGAACGCTTTAAAGTGCTTGTTATGCAGGGCCGTGAAAGAAAAATCAGTAGAGCCTTTCTAATAGACGGAAAAAACAATTCCTTCTTTTTTAAAACCTTGATGATATCTGGCGCTTCTTTTACTTCATTTCACATTTTGAACCACAATTCCCCTTCTCCTTCGAAGCCTTTCAAATTGTAGAAAGTTGTACAAGATGAAGTACTTTTATTCCATTCCTCCAATGAAACACCTCTCATGTTACTCGGATAGAAATGTGTCAATGAAAATGCAAGCGATTTGTCTGCAGAAAATCTGACTTCTTGTTACGTTCATTTAAATTGTGCCACTCTGTCTGGATTAGAGTCGTACTTTAATTGCCGCTTCATAGGAATTAAATTTCTATTTTAATTGCCATCTTCTTATGTCGATTACAGTTTTCGCTATTCTTTTAAGATTGAGTTATGAGGGGCCAATTCCGCAAAGCCTTGAAGTTTCCCTTTGTAAGCCGAATTTGCCGATTAATGTTTTGTCTGTACCTGGGCCTGGACGCTTTCTGCGAATTTACGTTTCAGCTCTTTCTAGAACTATTTCATCATATTTCTCCATGTGGTGTAATATTTTTGACCAACGCATGTTCGCGTAGCGTTTAGCTCTTGAGTCGATTTTACACCTTCGCTGACTCCGGCTGCCTATGTCCATCTACGGGAGCCGTTAAGAAAATAAAGTAGGCGCTAGACTCTTAGAGCGAAACGTCGTCCTTTTTTTTCTGATAACGGGTACATTCGCGGCTCCTCTGCTAAATCAAGTTTTACCGTATCATAGTTTTGCCTTAGGCAAAAAGAGAATCTCGACGAAGTCGGATCTGAATAAATATAAGCAGTGTAAGCCGGGATACAGAGCAATTAAGTGTAATTAGTAATTGTACTTTCGATTCATTCGGATACAAGCGAATTGAACCCGTGAAAGTTGTACTTCGTTGTTCCACTCGTTTGAACCCGTGCAAGTGGAAGTAAACTAATTCCCAGGGGCGTACCAACGGATGTTACGTCTCGCAGTTTTCTGAAGAAGTCGTCTACCTTTTGTTTTCCGGACCTGAAAGCATCCCAGACTGTACCTTCATCTGGAAAACAACCCCCGGAATTGTGCCTGCCTTCACCAGAATTCAAGGTAAAGGATCTAGTTTTTCTGTGTGGTGAAACAAAGGAAGAAATCTTTTTCGTGCTAACTTGCAAAATTCCAAGTGACTGAACCCTTTTCTTTATGTAACAAGAAGCGACCTTCAGTCGCCGACTGTCCTTTGTCGTATTACTAATTGTTAAAGGTAATTTTTGATATATTGTGTGATTCTTGTAAACTCCGATGCCACTGGCCACGTAGTTGTTTGAATATTGTAAATAACGTCCGCCAGCGACGTCGAGTTCTCCCCTTGAACGTTCAAATTAAAAGTTTGTAATATGGAACTATAAAATCACCATTTGCTGTCATTCTTTTGTACTTTTGTCATTTCCAATAATTTAATTATATGTGTTTTAAAATTTGCCGCCTCTTTTTATTATTGTGTATTTTGTATTTGTGTGTGCATGAATTTTGCATGTTTCCACGAGGACCTACAAACTGCTATGACTTGGAAGGTGGTGCCCGCTAATTTTGACCTACTCTGTACACAACCAGGAAGATTTCCTCCCGTAAGCGATTTCCGTGAATCCCCCTACTCCTCTGAGCTGCAGACCTTTTTCCACCTATCATGTTGCGGGTCGACGAAAAAGCTCGTTTGGCCCGTAACATTCTACAGAAGATATGATGGAATGTAAGTAAGGAATTATTATAGACCTTCTCCAAAATCGGATGGGTTTTCGGCTGGGGGATTGCTTCTATGCATTTGTCGGTCAGCAACGCAAATGGCGCTGATATCAACATTCAAATGCTTTGGAATGTCTCCTTCTTCTCTTAAAACGGCAGCTGTGACGTTCTCCGCATCTTCCCGATGCTCTCTTGGAATGACGAGAATAGTTTGAATGTGCTGCTTAGCTTTAACTATGTCAAGTGAAGTGTATTTGCTACGGATTTCAGCATAGAGGAATAATTCTCAATTAATGCTACTGACACAACAAATGAACATCTGCACGCCGTTGCATGCGTTTTTTTCTGGTTACTGCATGCATTACCCTCTTCAACTGATGTCTCTAATACTTCCACAATACAGACGAAGTGATCCTTTAAAACACGGATGCTTTTGTATTTCTCTGACCACACAGTTTAGGAATGTTCGCAATAAGCTTGCGGACTCCCAAAAAATATGATCATCTTGATAGTTCCAATGCAGTTTCGAATTTCTAGGATAACGTTTAAGTCATTCACAATAAGGTTTAGCTTGTTCGAGGAGTAGAAACACAAGGCTTTATTGTTATTCTGCCTCAAGATCACCCGCACATCCCTTTCTTTCCCAGACATGGTGGAACATCCGTCGAAGCCTAGCCCCACACACTTATCAGAGTCTAGGTTACAATTTCTCACAAAATCTTTAATGGGTTTGGCAATACTTTTAGCATCAAGCCTATCAAGTTCTACAAAGCCTAAAAATTCTTCTTTGAGTGTGTTGGCCTTTTCATTTAAGAAACGTAATCCAATAGACAGCTGTTCTTTGTCCGAAATATCCGCGGTTTCGTCAGCCAGAATGCTGTAAGCGTAAGATTCTTTAATCCTTGTGACGATTTGTTCCCCGATTGTAGTGCCACATTTATTTCATTTTGTATGATAGGTAATCGGTATGATGCGTTTTTCGGTCCATGCTCAAAATGGTTTTTTAATTGTGAATCACCTGCTTCGATGTGTAAATGGCATAAGTCTATAAGTACGCCTTCACCCAGATTTTTGCCTCTGAGAGGTAAATCACGTGTGCCGAAAAAATGACTCAGGAAACAACTGAGGACAGTACTTTTTTGTTTTTTTCTATTAAGTTTTGCGAAGACTGATGAAGTAGGATGTCCACTGGAACGGCCTCTATGAACGATTTTGCAGGTGCCATTTCAGCCTTGTGCTCCGTGTCTGTACATGTCTGTACTTTGCAATAATCGTGCATGTCCTTGTACTTAGTGAAAAGTCTGATGATTAAAGTACCCCAACCACCTCTCATCATGCTGGCTGACGGCGGAAACAACACATGATATTTACAGAAAGCACCTTTGAGTCGCCTTGAGTAAGCTAATAATGGTGAATATGTGTTCAGCCACTGGCAATTGAATTTCCTTTTGAGGTGTTTGGTGTGTTTGCCGCAAAATCGTAGCTCTTCTAAGGTACCCAACCATTTTTCAGAAGATGCTTTTTCTTATCGCCAGGTCGACGATATTTCTCGTATCATCTTCATGACAACCGTCGTCTTCAGTTTTACTTTTATTGTTTGGAACCGTGGTTTGAACCATAGAAGAAGGCCTCGTAGTCGCAGTGTCTGAAACAGAGGGTGGTTGTACTTCCTTGCCCTCATCGCTACTGTTGCTGGTGGTGCTGGTACTATTCTTTACGTTTGAAATACACTGCGAAAAATAAAATATAACTTCTACTAAACGTCTGTGTGGACGCGGTATAACACATGCAAACATAGATACCGAAATAAACGTCAATACTTACGATTCTTGCTAAAAAACTTTCTAATATTCATTTTTGTATAATTTGTAATAAAGTAGATAGCACAAAACAACAAACTTTACTGTCATAGAAATTGCATGCACTTGTGACCCTTCTGTGAATGTAACTTAACTGCACTGAAATCAACAACCTGTACGTGTATAATATACGTACAGGTTGTAGTTCTTATGACTTTTAGCAGATGGAGCGAGGGTCTCTATTTCGTAATTAGTTTCTTTCAGAATGTTGACGTACCAACAAGGAACCTATTGATTAATTTTTTAGAAATTTGTTCTTCTGTTTTATTTTAAATTTTTTCTACCTTCAAGGGGGCGGCAATGAAAAATATTATAACAAAATATGTAGTATATAATAAATACATACACACATAAAAGGCCACCGGAATAAAAATGTAACTGCAGCAGGCGCTGAATTGCAGTAATCGGTATCGCATGTAGAAGAGTTTCGTGTGGTAAGATTAGTCTTTCCATATAGTCACTACCTAGGCGACAGTAAGCCTGATACATATAAAAATCTAACTACTGTTTACCGGAATTAAAAAAATGCTTAATAATTACATAAATATAAGTATATAAAACCATTAAGATATGGTTATATAGAATAAAGTAGATATCTATTAAATATAAAGTTCTTAAAAATCGCCGAATATTTAAGTTAATACTTTTCTATGGAACCTGCTTTGTTCTAGTTTATAGTCTCATGATCTTAAAATTATTTCAATTGTAGAGCACAGCCAGCGTTTATAATTCGTCATACAGTAGAAATGTATGAGTTGAACAATAGATACATTTAAATTCAGTCGTTCCGATTAAGTCAATTGCTTTAAATTAATTCACTTTTCTAGGGAATTAGTCTTCGTAGAGAATTTCAAGATTTGATCGACGATAGTCAGTTTTTATTCATTATTATGATAGCAGTCGGAATACTCAGATAATATCAAAACTACTCTATACTGAATGATTTAAATATATTAGCAAATTAACGTATTGTTCTATCAAAATGCCTTGAGAGATTTTTAAAATTTAGTTATCCGTGTGATTTGTCATTTAACAATTTTTTATAAGCGTCAAAATTGACGAGTCGCAACAAGTCTGGTTATAGATACAGTTGTTGCATTTTAATTTTATTCCATTTGGAAGTCTATCTAGCCTTGTTGATAACGATTAGAAGCACAGCTTTAGTGAATGAGAATTTTCAGAATTTAACTTATAAGTTTACCATTTTTGAAAAAAATCAGAAAGGAACAAGAAAAGAAAATTGAATAGTAGGAACATCCACTCCAACTCAGCACAAAATAATATCGCAAAATAAAAGTAAGCCAGTAGTTGAAAAAAAGTACCTAAACCACCGCTTAAAGTAGAAGCTGAATACTATATATACAAAAAAAATAGCAGCTGCCTTGGATATGGTTCCGAAAGATACATCCACAATTTTAGAAGCTCCTGAAATCTGGATAAATCCTCTACGGGAGTTTAAAGGCGAAGGATTTACAGATGTTCCTATGAATCGGTGTAAGAAACGCATGGAAATGGCGATGACACCGTATCGTTATTTACCCAATTTACTTGACCACCATTTTAGGGGAGAAAAATTAAATCAGAATCAATTGGAAATGGCCATAGAATATGTTAGTTTGTATCATCCAGAAGCTTTGTCAATTATCATCAATTATCAGGCGAAAACTTCTCCATTCAAGGAGTATTTATTTGCCATACACATTGTCGAAAATGTAAAACCTATTGCGTGGTGGATGGCACTAAAGAATAATATTAATAATGTAACTTTAAATCTGGTAATATAATTACATACAACAGTTGCTTCATTAGCTGGAATTGAACGACTACTTTCTTCGTTTGGGATAGTGCACAGGAAAAAGAAATAATTAGGAATCGAAAAAGCGTCAAAACTAGTTAGCATTTTCAAAACTCTTAAAAACACATCCCTTCCCCTGAGGATGCAGATAATTTATTTGTAATGGTTATTGGGGTCTAACGACTGTATTTTTTATATTTGTTTTGCTACTGTATTGTTATTTTAAAATAAAGACACTTTTATTCGCAACCAACATACACTTATTTTCCTTTACATTAAATTTACGACTCGCAGCTCTACAAAAAAATGTTTAAAACATGAACACTTAAAACATGTTTTAAACACTTGTTTAAAACAAAAGTGTTTTAAGCACCGTGTTTTGTTCTAAACATGCCAACCCTGCCTCACAGGAGATGGTGACAGTAATGTTACTAAACGATTAACAGAAGCTCGACCTTACGTAAATCGAATAGATCCAAAAATCTAATTCTGCAATCCTGTGTTTTTATGTTTAATATGTTTTTTTTTTTTCTTGTAATTTGTAGTCTACAAATGTTTTTGGGAGCCTCTTTCAATTAATACAAAAATTGAGAAATGGCGTACGTTTAAATTTTCTTATGCATCACCTTGACATTTTGTAAAAAATATCGCTTGTGCACTGCTCCAAGAAATTAACGCACCAATTATTAATATCGCTATAAAATAAAACTAGTGCGCTATCTACTTCAATCAAATGCATGGAATGAATGTCTAATACAAACCTGATAGACACATGTTACTTTTGGCCTGTTTCTAGATCTCTGAATTCTTTAAAAAAAATTAATCAACTTAACATGCACATTTACAATTAACTGGCAGTTTCGTTTTACTTTAAAACGTATCAAATCGTGTAGCTGTCATCTAACAATTCCTTGTACGATCAGTATTATTTAAAAGGCAACGTATGTCAAGAAATTTAAGTCGTGATGAGGGTGTCACAGCCCTTCACTTTGTCCGCAGAAGGGTATTCTTTCCGCGCTATCGCTGACATGGTTGAGGTGAACCGCACAACCCTTTCTCGGGTCATCCAGCGTTTCAGAAAAACTAACATGACAAGCAACCAGGGCAAGGGCGACCACGTGCTACTACGGCTGTAGAAGATCGTTTTCTGCTAATGCATGCACTAAGAAAGTGGTTTATTACCACAAGAGCCCTCCAAAGACAACTATCATCAGTACTTAATCTGCAGGTTAGCATTGAAACCGTTCGCCAACGTCTTCTGGAAGAAAATCTGAGAGCCAAATTACCAGCTACTGGCCCACAGTTGACTGCAGACCACCGCAGGCACACATTGGATTTTGCTAGAAACCACTTGAATCGGGAAAATGAAGATTCGAAACGCATTTTGTTCACAGACGAGTCCAGATTTTATTTAAAGAGTTGTGATAGGCTCATTCGACTTTTAGACGTCCAAATGAACGATTCAGATCGTCATATGAAAAGTTTCACTTGAGTTCAGTTGCGCAGTGGCATATTTCTGTTATCTACAGCGGAGCTCATTTACTTACTTAACGCCGACCACTACAGATAGGGTACACTCTGAGAACAATTACGAGTTACTTGTGTTAGCAAATGGGTGCGAGTCTGTTCGTTTAGTAACATGAGTGTACTTCGACGAAATGGGAAACTGCGAGTAAGTGCATCTCCTTTGCGCTAAATGCTGTCTTGCTTTCTGTTCTGCACATCTCAAGTGAAAGTTCTCATTTGACGAGTTGTACGCTCAATGCAATTTTGCCCCCACGACTGCATTTGGTGGCTCAATAATGGTATGGGGAGGCATAACATTCACGGCCCACAGACCTACACATCTTCCCCAGCGGCACTTTAAACAGTCAGAGGTACATTACGAGTATCTTAGAACAGTATATTGAACCATATGCTAAATACATCGGAAACAACTTCAAATTAATGCACGACAACGCTCGGCCCCACACAGCCAGAATTGTGCAAGAATACCTAGACGACGTTAGTATTCCTGCTATGCAATGGCCAGCCAGAAGTCTCAACTGAAATCCGATTGAACACCTCTGGGACATTTTCGGAAGACAAGTACGATCCCTTCAACCACCCCCTGCAACTCTTAATGGCCTAGGGAATTCATTAGTGGAAATGGGTCTATATCACATCGGCCAATGATCATATCGGCCAACAGCGGTTTTTGTTCATATCGGCCAAACTTGTGCTATGAAATCCGCCATCTTGTTCAGATCGGCCAACGGTAGTTTTTGTTCATATCGCCCAACTTGTTCATATCGGCCAACGGCTCAATATCACATCGGCCAATGATCATATCGGCCAACAACGGTTTTTGTTCATATCGGCCAAACTTGTGCTATCAAATCCGCCATCTTGTTCAGATCGGCCAACGGTAGTTTTTGTTCATATCGGCCAACTTGTTCATATCGGCCAACGACGCCGGTAAACGTAAGAAATGCCGAGACTAGCCGAAACGTAACCGTAACGACGACCGACGCGACGCCGACGCCGTGCAACTGTTCAGAACGGCCAACTATTTGATCACATCGGCCAACACTAGTTTTTGTTCATATCGGCGAAAAGAAGTTGTTTTAATTATAGGTACCTATCTTTAACTGTTCAGAACGGCCAACTATTTGATCACATCGGCCAACGCTAGTTTTTGTTCATATCGGCGAAAAGAAGTTGTTTTATTTATAGGTACCTATCTGTGACTGTTCAGAACGGCCAATTATTTGATCACATCGGCCAACGCTAGTTTTTGTTCATATCGGCGAAAAGAAGTTGTTTTATTGATTTCAACCAATTTCTTTATAAGGGCTTAATTCAGTTTTGATCATAACGGCCAACTTAAACTTTTATAAACTAAATTTTATTAAAAAATAAAAATGCAGGATTTTAGAAAACAATTATTTTTTTAAAGCAAAACATTTGAATTTTTTTCAAAATAATTTTGTGGTTTCTTTTACGTTATTTATATCTGTACCTAACTAAGTTCCAGTTCTCTTTTTCTGATAAAATATTTAATATTGAATAGTTAGTTTGGTTAATATCTGCTGTGTAAACAGTAATTGGAAATAACTTTTTAAAAGTAATGCATTACTTTTACAATAAATTAAAAAAATTAAAAATACAAACAAATGAAGTAGTCTACGTTGCGTAAGGTCGCGAGCTCGGGCCTACCGCGGGGCCATTGTTTTCTGAATAAGTTAAACAGTATGGTAATCGGAATAAAAAGCCTTAGGAAAAAAAAACATGGAAAAGGGCCAGAAAATAAAG
>JABXWE010032538.1:0-17583 GCA_014611495.1 Limonius californicus | reverse complement strand
TTTTTAAAATTTAATATCCTCTCTTCAGGCGAACGTAAATGAGTAAGAGAGTTATTAAAAGTGAAATTTGAAATTTCAAGCAGGCGAGAAATAAATTAAGCGAATTACATGACACAAGATGAAGATATCATTTTATTAATGTATAAATCCAACGAAAGCTTGAGCTTCAACGCCTGGCATGGTTCCTCTTTTACGGCCGCTTAGGGAACTCATCGTAATTAGAAAATCAAATTTCATCTCCTCTACCTCCAAAAAACATTTTTTTCCCTAAAACCCCCAAAACATTGAAAACCAATTAGTTTTAGGATTAAAACTAATTAATTCCAAGTAATCTAATTTTGTATTTCCTATGACGTTGAGTATGAAGATAACATCTCAATCTTAATCCTTCGAAGGATTGGATGTACTCCGTGTTATCCTTGTTTACCGCTTTGCATGCCGCAAACCGCACTAATGCATCGTTAAGCAAATTGGTTAAGCTAACTAAAGCGGATGATAACACTTCGAATTAACATATACACACACCCAAGTGTGTTAAACGTGCGCGATTTAAAAATTAGTCCAAATACATTGTTTACATGTATTAAGTGTTTAAAGCTCACATCCTGTATACATAAAGACAACACATATATGCAAACTCATGGTGGCGAGAATTCAAATATTTAAGCGTAATTACACTGCCGTGTATTGAACAAACCTTAAGCTTGTTTGATGTTGACAGCGGCGGTTGAGCCCTCAAAAATAGAAGTAAGTTTGCTTTGGAGCGTTTTAGTTGCTGTAAGGGAAACCTTGACCTGCAATTATTGCTACAGATCCGTGCCTACATGCTTTCTCCAACTTCCCTTAAGTTTTAGTAGTTTTACAAGTTTCACGGCCGTAGGATTTTATGACTGATTCCGATTCGCGTTACACGCGCGTGTATGGGGTGACTCAGAACGGACTAGGTAATTAGAGTTCTAATTAAAATAATGAACTTCTCGTAAAAATAAAGAAACCGAGCCTGAAGTAAATTGAACAAAAACCGCGAAAGTCATTGTATCATAAAATCATCTGCTAGTAATAAATATTTTAATAATTTGTGTATATATCTGCTTTAATAGAAGAAAACTGATCAAATATAGGGTAATTCCAGTATAGAAGAACCACAATTCAAAAAAAAATGGTAATTTCTATCTACTTGGTTAAACGAAATCAAACATTTCGTAAATGGATCGACTGAACCTTATTGAACACCAAGTCATTGAAATAGTATAGCTGTACGGTTACTGGGACAATTGGATGGCATGTCCATCCGAAGCACTACGTAATCACCCCCTTCGAGGTGAATCAAGGTGACAAAGAGTTTCTTGTAGGAAAAGAAGTGCTTTGTTTGTCAACAATGACCAGAAGGTCGTTGTAGGTTTGTCAGCAATGACCAGAAGATCTTGTTACCAAAGAATGTCTTGTAGAAAAAGAAGTATTTTTTTGTCAGCAATAACCAGAATTTCTTGTAGGAAAAGAAATAATTTTTTTACAGCAATGACCAGAAGGTTGTTATGTGGTGGTTGTAGAAAAAGGTGTAATCAACAACAACCAGAAGAAGCTCTTGAGTATTGTAAAGCTGGTAACGGTTGGAGAGTGTTATTGGTTCGGATGGACATGCCATCCAAGTGTCCCAGTAACCGTACAACTATACTACTCATTGAGAAATCTAGAAAGGTGTATTACTTTTTTCATTATAACAATTAAAAACAATGACACTGGTCCATCTATCCCGAGGTATCCGGGATATATAGACTACCTACTAGGGAATATATGGACCATTATATTTAAAAGAAAGTAAACCATATATTTGAATGTAAAGAAATTATTTGGTACAAAATAGCTATTTTGGAAACTAAAATCGTACCTTGCGTGCTAATTTTCCACACAATTCACAATAATTAACAGATTTTCTGTAATTTTCGTGTAGCCATCTCTTACATCTAATGCACTGAATCCAGTCATCAGATTTAGTCTGACTGTGATCCTCGCCGCAGCCAACGCAGATGTTAGCATAAAAGTCATCACTGTCATCGTGAAGTGACATTTTATCATCTGACAAATGCCTAGTCGGGTATAGCAGCCGGATTCAAAGGCCGAATCCCAGTCGCACTGAAACCTAGTACTGCGTTTTTCTAATTTGCAGCGCAATTCCATGCTTCTCCTTGTAACTTTCTAAACTGAAGTCGATTGATTCTGTTTGAGGAATTATTCGGTATAAAATTGTTACAAGCCGTGTAATAATAGCTTTTAAGTGATTTGAAAAACTACCTATCCAAAGGCTGCAAGTAGTATATCGTATGACTTGGAAGACATAGAAGAACTTCTTCTTCTGCTCTTCTGTGTACTCCAACATCTCAACTGAGTTGCAGTGTGAGGTATGACCATCTAAAATTAATAAAGTTGTCTGGTCTTGGTTTGCGTGGCACTACATGAGTTTTCACCAATCAATAAAAATACCTGTGTTCGCATACGCATAAGAAGTAAAGCCAGTCGTATCCAGACATTTCTTTTGTACGATCAGATGTGCGTTTGAGTGTTAGGTTTTCTGCCAGATGCCATTTTTCGTACAGATTTTCTCGTTGGCGTAAACCCTTTACTTTACAACTTTTTAATGTGTAACATAATTTTTTTTATTATCTGGACCCAAAACACATGCACGTCCCATGCTTCCTTTTCCCATTTTTTTTGCCTTCAGTCGTCTCTTCCGCGTTGTTTCTGGGATTAAAAATGCTTTAGCTAATTCGTTGATCCCTGTCCCATTTTCTACTGCTTTGAAGGCGTTCTACAAATCAACTGGACTCCACTCGCCTCTGCTGCTTGTGTTTTTCTTTTTGTGCACAGGTGGCATGTTAATCCTATACAATCGCAGAAAAGAACAATATCAATTCTCAATAGTTCACTAGTCCTTATATATCAAGCATTGTTGGACCATCTAACCCAAATATACGGGTTAAATGGACCAGCTTCGTGTCACCTTGGAAAATTGCAGATGCTATTCTTTTAAGGTTATAATGAAGAAATGGGCTTTTAATTGACAATTCAGAAAAGTTTTGGTTGTAAAAATTAATTCCCACTTTGACACACTCACCTATATTAAAACTGCATTGAAAATTCGACACTACTTGCATTTGAAATAAGATAATATCTTACCTATTCAGCAACGCACATTCACAGCAACAATGTCACTTGCAAATGTAGATAACATGAACACTGTGACAGAATTATACCGCCCTCTGACGAATAGTCTTTGAATTAACACGCAGGTCCATCTAACCCAAAGGTCCATCTACACCGGTATTACCCTACAATTTGTAAATATTATATGAACCTGAAAATTCTGGACGGCTAGAATTCCCTATTATTGGAATATGTTGTCTTGATAACTATTTAATCACTCTCTTTTTTCTCGCTTCTTCTCTTTTCTACATCTTTAAGATCTCTTAATTCCCCCTTTTCATTTAATCTTATTCCCATTTGCTTTGCCGACCCTGCTTCACTTCTCACTGTGTAAGATCTATTTTCTCGACCTATATTCCGTACGCTTCCCATTCGTTCTATTTAATTTTAATCTCTATCACCCACATGGCCCGATTTATATCTCATTGCGGATAAAACCTTTTTCCATTTACACCCACTTATAATATAATCCGATCCAAATTTCCTCTTCATTTGCAGTTCTTTCTACTCGCTCTAGTCTCTATAAACCAAACTTTCTCTTTGTCCACTTTTACATTTAAGGATACTCGCACTTACTCTACAATCTAGTCTATATAACCCGATCTAACTCTCCTCTCCATTTCCAGATTTTTCTGTTCTGATTTTTGTTTTCACCCACTATCCGTGGTCTGTATGTCCCGACTTATAACTCCTCTTCCTATTAGTTAATCGTAATCTCTAATGTGCACACGATCCAAAGTATGTATCATTTGGATTTAAATACCTCCATTCGGGCAAATCTATATAACCCGATCTAGATCCCTTTTCCATTTTTATTGCCTGCCACACCTTCTAATCTACATTGACTAAGTTTTTCTCCTATTTATATCCATTTCTCTTTCTTTAAAACCGCTGTCTATGGTCTGTATATTCCAATCTGTAATTCCTCTTTGCATCCCATTCCTCATATTTCATTTACTATTTCCTACATGGCTCGATGTTTGATGTGCCCTCTCATTCTGATCTATATATTCCGATCTAGTTTTTCGTTTCCATTTCCTCCAACTCCTTCCACTTTCTATAAACGAAGTTTATCTCTTCTTTATAAGCATTTCTTCTATGTACGCCCTCTATCTCTGGTCCGTATATACCCATGTACAACTCCTCTTCGCTTCCCATTTCTTTTATTATTTCATTCATTCGGCGAAGCAAGTAAATACTGTACTCAGGCCATGAAGTTCCATTGTACAACGGCCGGAGGTAGGGATGATCCTCGCACAGACCTTTCGCCAATCCGAAGGCTAGCAACTTGCTGATAGGGCTTACTTCTTATGTTCTCAGGTTCCAGCAAATCGGCTCCTAAGTGCGTGTGTTTAAGGACAGGTAGTAAGATATGGAGAGCTGTTTCCTCTTGTCTAGTACACAATCAAATAACTATGTCTCTATCTCTCTCTCCTCTCCATGTACTCTGTATATTCTAATCTGTGCATTCTCTTTGTTTACGTTCTCTACTTACTCGTGCTAGTTTATATTTCCCGTTCTATACCACTTCCTTCGTTTTCTTTTATTTATTTGCACTCAGTTTGTTCTAAATAACCAGAACTCCATCATCTTTTCATACCTGTTTTCTCAGATATCTGATCCGTGCTACTCCTTCCCTACTTCAAATTTTGCTTTCAATTTTTTCGGGTTCATATGATATTCCTTTCTACGCATACGTCAATCACTGTCTACTTCCACACATCTATACATTTATCTCCATTCTATTCTCCATCTCCCGCTTCTATCCTGCCAGTATCTCATTTTCTATTATCCCTAATTGTGTCATCCTTCGCGCTGTTTTCTTCACTTCCCTCCTCCATTCATATTTCAATATGCATACAGATACTCAATTGTTATTCTGCGGACCTCCCTGCATCTTTCCATTACCTCCTACCATTTTTTGCCTCTCTATCACATCCTCAACTCTAGATCAGTCTTTCTTTTTCGTTGCTCATTCCCTTTTGCTTTTGATTTTCCTTAGTCTCCTGCTTTGTTCAAAGCCTGCACTGAAGATAGAACTATTATAACATAAACTATTGACATTAGTTACAATTAACAAAATTTTAAAAGGGTTAGATGAATTCAAGCCCATCGAACACGCAGGATTACGCAAGGAATTTAGAGCGATGGACCATATCTATAGAATAGACAACTGATACAAAAATCGAACAAATATAACTTATCACTATGATTGGCCTTTGATAACTATGAGAAGGCGTTCGATATGGTGGAAACGTGGGCTATAATCGATGCCCGTCAATGAAGAAACATCGACTATACTACAGGTATACTCACTTAATAACAGCAGTGTACGAAAATGCAACCATGATCGTTACAACGTTCGACAGTGCAGACACTATTGATATCGAACGGGACATAAGACAAGGGGGCACAATATCCCCAAAGCTGTTCACAACTACTTTGGAAGATGCCTTTAAACTGCTAAATTGTAGCGGGAAAGGAATTAATATAAACGGCGAATACTTCCCACACTTGTGATATTGTCGTAGTGGCAGAAGCACCAGAAAAATTAGCTGAAATGCTAGAAGAATTAAATGCAGTGACAAAAACTATTAGACTTTGTATGAACATAAGCAAATTAGAAATTATGTCTAATTACATTATACCAAACAACTGTATATAAATAGCAGGAAGAACTTTAGAAAGGGTCGAAGAATGTAAGCATTCCATTAGACTATACAAACGGCACAAGCAAGAGAGTTGAAGAAACGAATACGGTTGAGTTGGGCAGGATACGGCAAGCTGACAAACAACATCTTCAAGTCTCATATCCCACAATATGTAAAACCTAAGGCGTACAATGAATGCATCCTCCAATATGGACAGACGGATCAGAGAGCTGGACATTCACTAAGGGCCTAATATACCAACTGGAAGTTACTCAACGAGCCATAGAAATGTCAATGATAAGTGTTACACTAAGGGATAAAGCGAGAAACGAGCATATCAGAAATCGAATGAAACTGGAAGATATTACCTAAACGAATATGCAAACTAGAATAGAGCGGGACACCTCGCAAGGCGTGAAAATGGAAGGTAGATGAAAAATCACCGAATGGAAATCCAGGACAGGAAGAAGTGTGGATCGTCCATAAATGAGATTTTCAGAAGATATCACTGAGGAAAAACATAGATGAGAGAGGTAACAAGCAAAGAAGACTGGACGCGGAAAAAGAAGCATTAGTCCAGAAATGGAAAAATGTAAACAAATAAGCTGAACACGAGCGAAAAAGAAAGATGCACTGCATTTACAATCCCTCGTTATATCCCTTAGCTGCTTTTCACTGTCTTTGTTTATATAGAAAAATAATAAATAGCAATAGTAAACGTCATTTTAAGTAAAATTCCGTAAAGTGTACTTGAAGTTTTTTACTAAATAATGATATTTTAAACTGCAACTGTGTAAAATAATCAAATTTGATTGTACGTAAACAAAATACAAAAATTAAGGCTACTTAGAACCAATTAAATACAAGAAAAGTAATTGATTTAAATGCTAATTAACAAACTTGAAAAATTAGGCATGGAAAATTCCGTTCTTTATTACATCTTTTTACAAAATGAACTCTGCATAGTTATATAATCACAACTTAATTTTAATGAGAGTTCTTAGAAGACCATCCTCAAAAGACCTTTTATAATTTTTTTAACATGTTTATCAATTCCAGCTTATGAATTTCGAATGTACAGTAGAATTATGAATACATAGTTAATAAATTTATCATTTACCTCATCAAAAATTACTGTTTTTAAAACTGAAAAGTCTTGTTTATGCAAAATAGACAGATCAAAAAAAAAAGATATTTTGTTGAGGCCTGCATGACACGGCACAGAATTTAGTACAAAATTTTGTTCAAAAATTCTGTAGCTCCCGCTCTAAAGTCTACAGAATTTTGTTCAAAAATAACGTCAAATCGATGCGCAAACGAGCACTTTCTAGTGTTCATCAATGATCACAGGCAAAGACGTAAATGTTTTACCACGTGTACCACCTAAAATCTCTCAAGGCTAGCCATTCTACACAAACTTAATATAAAATATACACAAAAAAACCTTCCCGAAAACGCAAAAATAATACAAGCCACAAAAAAATAAACAACATTTTAGGTTATGTAAACAAAAGTAAACAATTATTATTAAACCTTGTAGATTTCTACCTTATCTACGTTAACATTATTATTTTGACAGTTTTCTCACAGATGTCAACGTAATTTGCATCTATCTGTGCATACTCACAGACAGAATTTTGTATAAATTTCTCTTCTGTGTAATACGTGTTTTGCAGAATTTTGAACAAAATTTTGAAGAAAACTTTGAACAACATTTTGTACAAAATTCTGTGCCGTGTCATACAGGCCTTAAACTAACTTTTTAGATCCCAACTCGTTTTAATTTTAAAGAACAAGCGTTAAATCCAAACAGGCAAAAAAATAAAGGCTTTCTGTTAACGTTCTTGTTTCGTTTACAAGCTTTATTTGATTAAGGAATATGAATCAAAATATACTTCATAATCTACAGTTTGTTCTCGTATTACGTATGTACGCACTATCTAAAATTTAATTAATTTTGCTGTTATTATTAAAGGTATCATAAAATAACAACCCAAGCATAAATCAAAAATTTCTCTGCAGTCTCTCAATTAGATTTCCATGAACATCATACAGCGGTGTATACTGTAATATACCATTTTCAAGAGCAAAGCCGGTACATCTTTTTACGTTTTTTAATTTCACAGAGCTTTTCGTGCATATTTCACATATGCGTCGAAGTAGTGAAAAGGTCCGGAATATTTCACCCTTTCAGACAAAAATATATATTCATATGCAGCGAGCTATTCGCGTTTGTGGTTTTAATTTCATACGAAGAACGCAGCATATTGCATGTACCAGAGACGAGACCAGACTGCTAAAGTGAGACACACGAACCGTTTTAAACAGTAAAGTTTGCTTAGCACAAACGCCCCGGGAAATTAAATATTTGGCGCAAATAATTAGCGTTTAAAGACAAGCGGTTGTAAAGTAAAGAATTTTTCAGGCCTAATATAACGACCCAATCGCGGCGTTAACGTTCCATCAAGTCGCTCCAACCAAAATCGCTTTATCAGCTGTCAAAAAGGGGGCCAATCCTGTCAAGTTTAGGAAAAAATAAATTGCTAGACCTATTTCCATGTCAAGGGTTAATAACCGAAAATCCGCGAAAATTTCAGATCCGAGGTGTTAAAAAGCAGCTGTAGCTGCCAATTGGAACTAAATAACGCGGAGGAAATTGATTACTTCTGCCAAAAACGACAGCCGTAAATTTAAAAACTGGACAGCAAAAACAGATGACTTTACACTTCGAAACTAACAGCTATAATTTAATATTATCCTACAAACAAAACGACAAATGAGTCAGAAGTTATGATTTATTACGCCGTTTGGGAAAACAAACTTTCGGTTTTTTCTGTTTTTAAATACCTTGACGTTTAATAGAAAATTATGCAGAAAGAGCGATTGATACATGAAAGTCAGCAGATTCGTATAAGGTAAGAAATCAGTCACTAAGAAAGGGGCAAATGATTAAGTTCATAAAACTAACCCTGCAGGTTCTATTCTTATCGTTCATATTTTTATTGCAAAATCATAAAATAGCATCGGAGAATTACAACCAGGATCTGGCAGTAAAATATTTCATGGCTTCCGTTTCAGGATTTCACGAGATAACAATTACAAGGAAGTAAATAACAAAATAACATATCTTCATACCACTATGTATTATATGCAACGTATTTATTTAAATAGGGCTACAGTATAGTAAAAATAAAATCAAACTTAATGAATAATGGATATTAAATTCAGGTTTATACAGTGCTATACAAAAACATGTTAAAACTTCAGAATTCAATATCTTTCTAAGAACAATAGCAACGCGAAGGAAACCCTAGTTTTTTTTTATTATGAAAGCTCAGTTGTTTTGTACTGCTATTTGATTAATGTGTTCAAATACGTTGTAAGGCAGTGGTAGTCAACCTGGTCCCTAGCGCCCACTAGTGGGCGATTCAAACTTTCATGATGGGCCATGGTGGTTTTTGTCAAATTTATTAATTCACCATATATATCGAATACATCGCTAACAACTTAATTTGACATATTCAAATATGCTTCTGAATTCGCACATATTTTTTACAAACCCTCCCCTCTACAAGTTACTTCGTTCTTACGTTAAATAGAGCTACTTCGGCAGTAGTGGTAAGGACATTTTGCCATCAACATAGATACACAAGTGGGTGGTAGGTATTAATAGATTGACGACCCCTGTTTTAAGGTGTAAGAATGGCACTTTTGTGTTAATTGGTTTATTAAAACTGAATCTCTATTAAGTGCAGCAGTGGTTTAAATGAGAGCTCTTTCTTATCTAACACTTAGACAGACTTATTCCAACAAGATTGACAGACATTGAAGCAGAAACGAACATTTTGAAAACCGACTAATGTCTCAAAGTCAGTTCCCACAAGGTTTCACCGAAGAATGCCTAAACTGGGATTTTTTCTGAATAAGTTTCCACATACCCTTTTTTACTTTCCCATCCGCCCAATTTGATGATCACGAAAAGTTCCAATATTTAGATTTATATGAAAATAAATCTTCTGCACCATCAGAAATCCAAAAGTGTGGGAGTGTATGTATCTCAACTACTATTCAACCAATTCTTACACAATTTGGTAGGTCAAAATACTACAAAAATTCGTCAAGTGAAATTTGTTCTGTTTTTGGTAGTATACGAGGCTTTTTCAATTGAAACCCATCTTTGATCAATTTAGCCTTAAAAACAAATGCAATAATTCAAATTAAGTTTGTTCATGTTGGTAGTGTTCGTAAGCAACACATTAATAAGTTTCTGGCGTTTGAATTTGATTCTAACTTTTAAAACTTCGATTTTAAAATGGCGTTTGTTGTTGAAAATCCGTCCAAGCTTGATCAGCGTGCGATCGTAAAATTTTTATGCGCTGAGGGTGTGCCGCCATTAGAGATTCATACGCGAATGCAAGCAGTCTATGGAGATGCATGTATTGTGTACCCAACTGGCGCCGAAAATTTAAGAATTTAAAAGAGGGGACTATGGATGAGCCGCGACCAGGTGCACGGTGTACTGCATTAACAGAAAACAGTATGGCATGTGTGGAATGCCTTATTAGAGAAAATCGTCGAATTTCAATTTTGAGAAATTTCAGAAGTTGTTGGTGCGAGTGTAGGATCAGTCCATAGTATTGTTCGTAATCTGGGTTACAGCAAAGTTTGTTCGCAATGGATTCCTCGTCTCGAGTCTAATGAACAAAAATGCTTGCGAATGGGCTTACCTCTGCAACACCTTTCAGACTATAGGCGAAATGGGAATGGCTTTCTTTTGTCAATAGGTGCTGGTGACGAAACTGGGTACCATTACTACGAGCCATCCAGTAAGTTATCGTCAATGCAGTGGAAAAAGTCAAGTCCACCACCACCGAAGATGTTTAAAGCACAACTTTCTACAGGCAAGGTGATGTTAACATTTTTTTTCCACCATAAAGGACCCTTGCTGATAGAGTTTAAGGAACCTGGAGTAAACATCAATGCAAATCTGTACAATGAAACTTTGAACAAGCTTAATCAATCAATAAGACGGAAACGTCCAGAAAAACTTACGCGTGGGGTCATTTTGCTGCACGACAATGCTATCCCTTATGTTTGTAATGTGGTAAAAGAAAATCTTCAACCAAGGAAATGGAGAGTTTTAGAGTATTCACCTTATAGCGCGGATTTTCATATTTTTGAACCGCTGAAAAAGGCGTTAAAAGGTCGGCATTATGAGTCTGACACAGAAATACAGATAGTTGTGGAAGACTTCTTCAATTAGCAGCCACAAGAAATCTATGAGCAGGGAATACGTCGGTTAGTAACACAATGTGATAGGTGCCTTAACTGCGACTGTTATTAGGTTTAATTAAATTGTTGAATACATTTTTTATAGAGCAAATATGGGTTTCAATTGAACACACCTCGTATTTTCCCAATAAGAATCTTCCAAATTGGAAATGCAGGATATCAAAGGACTTCTAAATTCAAATTGAATAGTTTGTGCCGAACATCCAAACTCCAAAACTAAGGCCACAATGATTTTTTCACAATTCCATATTCAATATCCGATTTTTCAAAAACCTTTAATCCGATGATGACAACTTCTCAGTCATTAACAGTCCTTGAAAATTAGAAATATCCTTGATAAGAAATAGTTATTTTTGTATTAAGTGCGCAAAATGAGTGTTTTTTTAATGGCGCATGAGAATGTTAGTTTTAGTCGAGACCGTTAGGTCGAGACTCAAAACTCATTCGAAAGCGCCATTAAAACACGAATTGTGCATGAAATACAAACAACTTTTTTTCTACAGCAGTCAAAAAAATAAGAAAGTAACAGTAATAATTATTTTCTCGATTATTTTCTAAAAATTCTCTGATATTTCAAGTTACCGCTGAGTTCATATGGATACGATGGTAACAATCTAATTTCGTGTTCATAGCGAAAAAAAAATATATTTTCACTGTGAAAAAATATTTTTTTTTCATTAATCAAAAATGACAAACTTTGCAACTTGATAGCGATACATAAATGCCACGTTTTTTTGACAGCTGTAGAAAAAAGTTTTTAAAGAAAGGTTTCTGAAATTCTCAAAAAAAATTCATGCAAAAGACCTAGATAATACTTTTGTACTTATTAACGAAGTGATACCCAACATACTCCACCCAGTTTTAAAATTTAAGAATGTTATGGCCCTTTACTTAAAACCTATTACCATCATTTATACAGTGTTTCAAAATTAGTTCCCCATGCGAAAGGTGGCGGTAAATTCAACCCAAAAATGCAAACAGGACCAGTATACAGCTTTTCAGTGTGAAGATATTCCAGTTTTTAATAACAAACGTTTTCAAAATTTGGCATCGTTAATATAAGCAGCTGGTATTCGAACACCCCAGCTGATCGGCCACATTTCGCTGTGACCTCGAGTGGCAATGCGTATCCGCACTACTCTACCGACGCCCCGATGATATAAGCATCCTGCAATATGATGATTAAATCGCATAAAAATGAGCATGGAATTAATTGAAAGGTTTCTTTTTATGATGTATGTAAATCCTGATTAAAATCTATCACACGATTTTGTAAAAATGTTTGTATTTAATTTATTTGGGAGAATAACAAACAACAAACGTTGGGACATATTTCCTGGATAACATCGACAGTATTTTGTTCAAGTTCTTCCTGGGAATTTACTGTAGTTTGGTAGACTTTATTCTACACATAGCCCGACAAACAAAATCCAAATGGATCAAATCGGGAGAAGGTGGTTGCTAAATCACAGGACCTCCACGACCTATCCGGTAACCACTCCCGAGCGTTAGCTGCAAAATGTGGCGGCACTTTCAACCATGGTTTTAATACCAGATTATACAACATACCCGCTAAACTTTAATTGAAAATCTACGTTGATGTCTTCCAATAGTACACATGTGGATTTTCAGCTGCTAATGGATTTTGTGAATATTCACACATGTGTTTCTACTAAAATTATAAGCATCCGTCCAAAGAATTTTTAAAATAAAATTTGGATCACGATCATTTTGGTTTATTAGCCACTGACTAAATTACAACCTTCTTTGCTTCTTTGGTGGTTGCACCCCTCCGGATGGAAATCAACTAAGAACATAGCATAGCAACTAGCATTGACGTGTTTTTGGCATTTTTACAGAAATACTGTATATCGAAGTTACAGAATTTATTCCTGTTACAGTTTCCATCCTGTATATCCGCATCTGTTTCAAAATCAGCTGATACCCATTGCGGTTATAACAGAAGGAATACTATGTAACAACTGCAAATATATTCATTTGCGGATTAAGTCTTCACGCAAGATTGCTTCTCTTCTGTAGCAATGTAAACTCAAAAAATAAAAAGACGTCCGCATTATCCTATGGTTTTTATTACTTGGTTGCGCATCCGTAAGAAAGGCATTAATTTCAGCCAGTTTGTGATAAAAAGGCGACCTTTACATTCAGAGTTGGCGAAAAATACTATTTAGAATAAAATTAAAGATCATCGCGTTTTGAATAAATAGGAAACCATATGTTATGCATCACTTTTCATTCTCCAATTATAGGTGACAAAACAGGGATATCATTCTATATATTCGTAAAGGCAAACTCACTAAAGAAGAAAGTTTTCGATCAATGTGTTCTGCCAGTTTTCACATATGGAGCTGAAACAATGACCCTAACCAAAAAATCAATTACAAAGCTAAGAGTGGCACAAAGGAAAATGGAACGGGTAATGTTAGGAATAACCTTGAGAGATAGAAAAGAAAACAAGTGGATTAGGGAACAGACAAAGGTAAAGGATATCATACATACAATAACATCGATGAAATGGAGTTGGGCAGGACACATCGCACGAATGAATGATGAAAAATGGACCAAAAAGGTAATACAGTGGAGACCAAGGACTAGTAAAAGACTGCAACGGCGACCACCGACGAGATGGGTCGACGACATACGACGCTTCATTGGCGGGGATTGGATCAGAAGAGCACAAGACAGGGAGAGATGGAACAGTCTGGGGGAGGCCTATGTCCTGCAGTGAACGAACATGGGCTAATATAATGATGATGATATTCGTAAAAGTATTGTAAACAACCTTGCTTTGCATCAATATTTGTTTAAAGTTTAAACGAACAATAACAATAGTTACGTGACCTAGCTGATTCAACTTAACAAATAAGTTAGGAGTAGAAAAAGTCAAGCAGCTGTTATACATGGTTTTGTTGAATTAAATATATACACGTAACGTTATTCTAAATAAATAACTTTTTTGGTATTCTTAAAAAACAAAAAGAAATACATTGTTTGTATTTAATTGATATTCATATTCATTATTTCATATCGTGTTTACGTCCGTATGTACATAACAGAAATAATTCGAAATTGGAACAAAAATGTCCTAAAAAGCCGCGTCACTAATAAGTTCCTAGTTTAAACATGTTTCCTGTTTTTATATTAAAGTATTGGACAAAGTTACATATAGCATAAAATCTTTATTACCAAACGTTGATACCGAAAGGGGAAATTCTAGAAGTTTCTTCTTAATAATATTGTTTTTGTTAAACCTTATTTTCAATTTTAAACTACTATGAAATCGAGTACCGTGGCGTAAATCAAGTCATTTATTTTGAACTTCGGAACTTTAGATATTCAGGACCACGATATTTTCTGAAAATTGCGATTTAACTAAGCCCATTTATTCAAAAGCCAGGAGTTCGGTCGATATAACATTTATCAAAATACTACGTTTATTGCATTAAAATAATTGGAAAAAAATCTAAAAATTCGAATTAAATTGCGTGACCTGATACAAGTCGCAAAGTCTACAATTTTTTAATTAGTGGCGATATTCAGCTTTGAGGCCTTCGAAAAGTTTATGAAAATATCACGTTCAAAACTGCATTACTCAAAAATTATTCTTTTTGGGCAAATTTAAATTCTAGAGATGTATTAAAAATTAAGTAAGGCAGTAGAGCCCCATATTTTAACGGCCTGAAATTTGTATTCCCTACGTTACTTCCATATAAAGTTTAATTAAGCAATTGTTCTAGGGTAATTATCAGTGCGTGGCAATTAGGCGACGGTCAACTGGGCGACTCACAATGAGCGATTGTCGACTGGGCAATAGCCAAGTGGGCGAAGATTAATTGGGCTACCATCATTTAAATGATAGAAACTTGAATAAACCTAACCTAATCTAATTTAACCTAATCTTACTAGCTGGCTCATTTTTGGAATTGCCAATTTCAATATTTGCATTGCTTATTTGATCTATTAGTCTGTCGCTCAAATGTCTGGAGCCCACTTGGACATCGTCCAGTTGACCATCGCCCAGTTGTCCGTCGCCCAGATGACCATCGCCCGTTTGGCGTGTCAATATTACTTGTTATCTCACCAGTTTTGCTCGCCTCTGCACACTTGTCGAACATCATCATTACTTCTAATCTTGAAACGGAGATTGGTGAATTGTTTTACAGTTGTAATGCGATGAAATACAACAACGTTGATACAAATAAACCGACTACAACATGCAAAGATTATTTGACCTATGACAATTTTTTTGTTAACTATAAACCAAGCATGAATAGTTTCCGTTTGTAGATGTTGATTAAAGAACAGTGAGGTTGCTCCGCCTTAGAGTGATAAACAATAGTAGCACCATGTTTTATGGCAAACAGCATCCATGTTCCATAAAAATATACACTCCCCCTCTAATCGGCCGCTTATGTGTTCTGCACACATTTTCTTCCGATCGGAGCGGCTCCGAATTTCGCAATTGAAGTACACATTTTGGCCACCTTCTATCTGCTACTAATTTTATTTCCCATAACAACAAGTATGACCTTCTATAACTACTTATGGTGGGTAAAACAGAAGGGAAGAGAGGGCCAGATAGAAGAAAGTGTTTACCCAAATCGTTGCCAACGTTCACAGATGAAGATGGCGTCGTTAAAATGAAGAACGTCGAGATATGTTGGAAAAACTTGTGCAAGATTTCGTAGCATGTGTAAATGAATTCGGGGAGGAAGAAGGTGGACATTTTTGCCGTTCAAATTTTTATTGCAAACCTTCCCATACATTAGAAATATAATGATAATTCCGTTTTCCTGTTATATCAAACCCGGTTATAACGATACATCGTAACAACCTGAACAGAAATTGTCGCCAAAATCCCTATTGGATTGCTGGTAAATTTGTTCTCTTTTATCGAATACAACGAAATTTCGCTCATTACGAACTTCTATGCAAGATACAAGAAAAAGTTTCCTTTTAGATTGCACCCTTTGCAAGAAATTCTCCAGTCTATTCCAAAAATTATTCTAAAACTAAATTGTACAGATAAACAATATTCTTGCAACTACGGAAGTTTTTTACAAAAACATAAGAACTGCAATATGACGATATTAGTAGTGAACTAGATGATGAGTCGGTTTCCACAATTTCAACACTTCAAGGAGTACTTAACTAAATAAATGATCTTTAACATTATCCTGAATCGCGTAATCGTCAGGTCGATTATTTTTCATTATCATTAACAGCCTTTTCGTCCCACTGCTGAGTATCGGCCTCTTCTCCGCCACGTGTTTCTCCTAGCGCTAAGGTAGAAACATGGGGGACCTACAGTTTAACGTCGAATCCGAACTACAGAAATTCCAGAGAAAGTTTTTAGCATTAAGATCTCATGGTTGCAAGCCAGATTAGGAAATTGTGTGTGGTGGGTTGCAATACAAGATTTTTATAAATCTGCATAGTAATGCTTAGGTTTCGAACCCAAGCCATAATCGACGTTTTACTCAGAAAGCGAGCGCTCGACCAACTGAGCTACCACCACAGACATTCCAAGTGGTTGGGCGCAAATCAAGGATGTTGTAAAGAGTGGATGCGGCATTGCATACTACAGGCTATACAACTTTTGTGACGCCAAACCACGACACAATGGTGTCCCAGGTCACCAACCGGCTTTATAAATACTTTTGTTCTTATTAGGTTTAAATTTATAATTTTGTGGCAAAGCTTTCTGTCATTAAAACGGTACATTGTGTGGCATACGTATGCTATAGTTCTTCAAAGAAAATCATCACTAACGTGCATTATTTTCGGCAAGTAATGCGACACAATTTTTAAGATATTCCCTTAATAATTAAGTTATACAAATCAGGAGAACTTAAAATCATAAAATATGTAATAGAAATAATTATTATCGTTATTATTCCTTTTAGCATAATATTTTTTCTTTTAGAATCTACGATTTACAATAAAAACCAATTTTGTTTTGCAATGCAATGCGTTATGTGCTGATGCGGCATCAGTGACGTAGCCGCACTATTTTACACTACTATATGAGGTGTATTTTCGGCGATTGAATTTTTTCCGTTTGTTTGTTTATTTATTCATTTATTTACATATACAGACATATTTTCCGTAATTTTACATACACATTGCAACAATTGACCTCTGTACAAGATAACTTGATGATCAGGCCTATTTCAATTATGTAGTGTTCAGCATTTTATCAATTTTAATCAATAGTTTTGTAGTTATCCACTCTCTGTTTCTATCAAGATGCAGTTCCTGTCATATTCTAGTATGATACCTACAATATATAACATCAATAATAGGATCAATAAAATACTTAGTATTAAGGTCAAACGATATATTTGATTAAAGAATTTATTATAGAAAATAGGATCCTTGAGGGACTTGATAGGGGCTATTATCAAAAGCAGCAAGATTT
>JABXWE010032537.1:0-26393 GCA_014611495.1 Limonius californicus | reverse complement strand
TTTATATCCAACCCTGTTATTTGATAACCAAATCCAGTTAGATCTAAAGGAAACTAATTTCAAATAAGTACAGCAGTAAGATCTTCAGGTGCGTGGTTAGTGATTTTAAACTGTTAAAACTTTTATGTGGACTAAACCTGATATTGCACTAATTACACTACAAGTTTTCAAAAAATATACCTTAATGCTGAACTTACTCTAACGTCAAAGGATTACAAATTAGTATTTGTGAAAATGTTCTAATTCGTTGTGTCGGTTTTAGAAAATTCGAAATCAATTCGTGAATGGGTAGCACATCCAAGAACTTTAAACCGTAAGACAAGTCATAACAAATAATTCTTGTAAAAAAGTCCAACGTATGTGTTTGGGAAAATGGCATGAGGTTGAATTTTGAGTTTCACAGTAAGGGACTCATTTCTTATGTTAGATACAGTAAAATATCCCATAATTTAAACTGTTAAACTTATAAAATAACATAATAAAACGCAAGTAAACAAATGTTACAAACAATATAAACATATTATGTTCATCCTAAAAATACTTCTTCGTCTTCTTCTTCTTCTTCTTGTTCTGATGATAGACCAATGACGGGTTAATTACCTGCAATGTAGTAGGTTCTATGAAATATTAGAAATACTAAACAAATAAACTAAAACCCGCGAAGACTTACCAGCTTTATTAATTTTACGGAAGACAATAGTTTTGACTTTTAAACTGCTATAATGGAGCAATTGTGAAACTCGAAGAAACCTGGGCGCCGTAGAATTCCTGCCTTCTGGAATTTTGAATTTGCATCAGGACTGAAATCAAAATTGCGCGCCACATCGGACTTCGGTATTCAAAAGATTTTTTATTATATAATAATTTCTAATTTAAATGGGTAGTATAGAAAAACAAACCTGCTTCTACATCACCTTCCTCATCTAGCAGGTATACGTTTTGGTGCGAAAGGGATTTCCGGTGAAAGTCCTCTGTAAGGTTTGAATTCTCAAAGGCTCTTTCACTCCACTGAATTTATTTCGAATGCATTCGGTAGTTCTAATAATATTCTGGGATAAGCAAGTGAAATGAATTAAATTTGAATAAAATGTCCTATAATTTCGATAATAATACTACATGTTTGTCTGAAATAGAAACAAGCAGATGTCCTTTTTGATTTTGAGTTTATACAACTAGGACATCAAGCAATGTTACGTGGAAACTTAAATCGGATATTGGTATTCTTACAGTAAATTTGAATTGCTTTGGTATAAGCGGAAACAACATCAACTTTAGATTTGTAAATATATCTGTTATTGAATAGTTTAAATGAATTTAAAATTAACTTTATAACGATGCCTAAAACTTGTTAAAGAACAGTAAACCTACACTTCTTGAAAATTGTTAGGTCTCAGAGACAAGGTTCCATGTCAACTGATAAATAAGACTCAGTTATTACAGTTCTTCTTGCTCTTCTAGTCAAATTGACCATTACAAATTTTTATATTTATTCATAATTCTATTGTTTAGGTCTATATAATTAATAGTTTTCGATCAGTCATTCCTTCATTCTGCATTCCTTTTTTATGGAACATACTGTATATTTGAGCATTTGTCTAATTTTTACTCGTTGTTTTAGTGGAACATTCTAGATATTGCTATGCTATCGCATTCGTCTGAAAGCTTGCCTTTTTGTTGAACTTAAAAAATGCTTTTTAGAGAATAAAGTCCCATAAGAGGATTGTAACATAATCATGCTAAATAGGGTGCTTGAAATGATATTAAACTTTTTGACTTGTACAGTGCCTGAAACAATATTGGTTTTAATCACAATTTTTACAAGTTCCTGTTTAAAATAATACTATAAATTTGTCAAAATTGAGTGCCGCCATGTAACTAAAGGCTTTGATAGAATATGCAAAGAAGTAACTTCCAAACCTGTATTTTTTCACGCAGTATTAGTTTCTTGTCGGGAAAACTTAAAGATAAAGTAAAAACGTTGAGTATTTATGAAATTGATTGTTGTCAATGTAATCAAAAATTTAGTATGCAATGTAAACGTAATATTAGGTTTAAAGAACATCTACCTCACTTTATAAATCACTAGGTTTTCCGCTTAATTTACTAGACGGGGCGTGGTTAACCTGCGCTTTTCGAATCATAGTTCCGGCCTATTTTCACCTTCGTTCTCTTCACGGTGTAGACATAATGTCTGTGATCTATTTCGGCTCAGCATTGCCTTTGCCTATCTTTTTCTGGGTCTACCTGGATCTCTGTTTTCACGCAGGCTGTACCTGTACGCTGTCTTTGGTATGCATTGGTCCTCCATTCCTTGAATACGCGATTTCCGTTTTTCCTGTTTTTATCAATCAGTCATTATTACATATTAGTTCCATTATTTTCGTCGCTGTCTGTCTGGTCCATCTAACGGATCTCGACAGATGTCTTCACTGATGTTCTGTACTTTAGCATTTTTCCAGTTGTACTCTTCAGTAGGCGTGTGGTGGTAGCTCACATGCCAGAGCGCTCATTTCCTAGGTACATTATGACTTGGGTTCGATTCCCCAGTATTACTGCGTAGCTTATAAAAATGTTTTACTGCAACCCACCACACACAATTCCCCAATTCGGTTGACAGCCGTGTGGTCTTAGCGCCAAAAGCTTCTCTGGAATTTCTGTCGTTCGGATTCGACGTTAAACTGTAGGTCGCCCGTGTTTTTACCTTAGCACTGAGGAGAAACACGCGCTAGAAAAGAGGCCGATGCCCAACAATGGGACGAAAAGGCTGCTCAGTATCTTTATTTCTGCTATTCTAAGGGATCGAGCTGTTAGTATTATTGGGCGAATACAAGTTTTGCAGGTCTTTACTTTTGGTTTTGTAATCGTGCACTTGATTGTTACGGACCAAACGAGCTTTTTCGTCGACCCGTAACAGGAAAGGTGGAAAAGGCCTTCGGCTTAGCTCAGAAAAGTAGGAGTGGTTCACGAGAAACACTTACGGGAGGGAAATCATACCTAGTTGTGTACAGAGTAAGGTAAAATTAGTAGGCGCCATCTTAAAAACCACAGCTGATTGCAGGTTCTCGTGGAAGGCCGAAAAGTCACCGGCTTACGGGAATCGGACTCCTGTATAATGCTTATAAAGTTGATGCACACAAAAATTAACAGAAATAAAAGATATGGTGAATTTTGAGACAAATATAATTCTACTGTTTGAAATTGGTAATGCACATAGTAGAAGAAAAATATCCAAAACGGTAATAATTGTAGTTAAACACAGAGGAAATATTGAACGTTCAAACAAGATAAGCTCGCCGCCAATGGCTTCTGGCATTTACTTTAATGAACAGATCTACGCAGCCAGTGACGTTCGACTTTACAGAAATAAATTAACTTTAACCTAAACGAATAACGATACACTGGGCAACTGAAGGTTGTCTCACTTTTAATATTACAAGGAAATTAAACTATTCTATTTCTTAGTCTTTAACGAATGAGAGAAAAAACAGACACTGTACAGTACATTGGCTACTTTTACCGTAGTTTCCTCTTCGGTGCGGAGTAGAGGGAGCCACAATCGGGGTGCTCCTAGGTATTCGCAGGCACGCCCCTGAAGACTGAATCACGAGGGAGACGCAACGCTATGGGCCAGGACTTTCTTCGACGGAGAAACGAAAGACGGGAACTTCACATAGCAAAAACTCCGCCGCTGCACAGGATAGTCACTTGCAACGGCTCAAAGGAGACTGTCACGAGGTTGAAAACTTCTATTCCTACACAAGTCGAAAGGACAAATTCACTGAATTGTCTTTACAAAAAGCTAACACTCTGCTAATACACACGACACAAGTCGAAGATTCTTTTGTCTAAGGCAATAAATGAAACGACCAACAACCCGTCTGTTCACTTCCAGAGTCTAGCGTCCACTGACTTCCCCCGACCGCAAAAACTTCCATCCAACGAAATTTTTCTAGAACAATCCTCTTGCACATGTACCTTCCGACGCACCTGCAAGCGAAGAGTTCCAAGAACTGCCTTTTGTCGGCAAATCCAGACTTATACAAGTACGTCAAACGGAACAGATGGGAACTTTCAAAGGCTAAGCGGCAAAACTCAAACGAACATAACATGATATTTCATGTTACAACTTTCAGGCATCCTGACACAAGTACCGCTTCGTTTATTTCTGTTTTTACTTCAGTGTCAAGGTTTTTGTCGCTTGCAATTTCTACCCTTTAGTTGTTTAATAAAGTTCACTAGCTGTTCGATATCTTATATATATATAATTTTGTCTATTATTAGATTGACTAAAATAAGACTCAAAGAGTCCCCTTGTCTTATGCTACTTGAGATAGGTATTTCGTCGTTTGTTAGTTGGTTGTTAACTTGGGTTCTCCTCTTGGTACCGATATTTAGCTGCTTAACTACCTGAATTATTTATGTTGGGGCCTTTTTTTCTGGTAATAGCTTTAACACATCATTTAAATTTACGCGGCCATAAGCTTTGTAAGATGGATGAAGCAGACTTTTCATAATGTATGAACTTTTCTACTGTTTGTCATACTACAAATATAGCGTACTGTTGATCTGTTTCTTAGAAATCTTGTTGCTCTTTGTTTATATTTATAGTATGGCTTGTTACTTACTGTATAATGCTGGTAAATGATTTGATTGTGAATTGAGTAAAGTGATGCCACTATATATTTGAAGGTGTTCTCTTTTACCCTTTCTGAATATGGTTATAGTAACGGTAAGTTCTAGCTTATTGAGATAGTACATATATCTAATATTGTTTGATATAGCTTTGTTAATACAGTATACAGTTCATCAATTCCATAGCTGAGAAGTTGATTCGACAATTTGCGGGAGTTTTCCGATTCTTTGACTTTTTCGAATTTTGTATTATTTGTTGGTTAGCTATTGAGATGCTGCCTTGGTAATTTTCTATTGTTTCCGTATCGTTTATGGGATCATTATCTTCCACATATATATTTTTGAAGTATTTTACCCAAGTATGTTTATCTACCATATGCATTTGTACATACTGATTTATTTTATTTCGTCTGTGCTTTACCATTGACACTGCATATATTGTGTGGGTTTATTTCCGTACTATAACTTATCTCGCGTGTTAATCAAGTGTATTATTGGTCGTGTATTTTAAAAATGCAATAAATATTTCCCCCAGCTAATTCCTTTATTTCAAACTAAAACCATTTATGGTTTATGGTTATTTATTGCACTTATGTTCACTCTTTTCATGCCTAGGGCTTCACATACCGTTCCATTGATGTTTATCAAGTTTCTTCCAGCATTCTTCTACCATATCTTTCTATTGTATTCTGTTTAATATAATTATTTGGGTTAGTGCATTTTTGTGGTATAGGGAGAAGTGGTAGCAACTCACTTAGCAGTGCGCTCGCTTTCATGGTAAAATTCCAATTCCGACTTGGGATCGACTCCCCAACATTATTTATGCAGCCCTTATAAATATTATGGTAGCAACCTACCATACATAATGCCCCATACCGGTCAGTAACCACCGGATCATAATGCAAAAACCTTCTTTGAAATTTCGGATTCGACGTTAAATTTAGGCAGTGAGGGGAAACACGTGGCAGAGAAGAGGCCGGTGACTAGCAGTGAGACAAGAAGGCCGTTGATGAGTCTATTTTTATACAGAATCTTGGTACTTTCATTCAGTATTGATTTTTCAATATATTCTCGTTGCTGTGTCTAGGCGATTTATTAAATCAAGTTATGGTCTGTCGGTTGCTCGCACACGTCGTATATTGTATATCTACTATTTGTCTATACTAGATAATTTACCGACCGTATTATTTTCTGTTGGGGTTTATAGTCGCAGAAGGTATTGCCAAGCGTAAATTTAGGTTCTGATATCGCACATATTATTTTATGTATTTTGAATTCTTATCAGTATTTTCTAATCTTTGCTGTTCCACGTCATAATTTTCCAATATGCACGTCTAATTATAGTTTTTCTCCATTTCGGTTCTGATTTGGTGTATTGCCTTTCTCGCTGTCATCTTCTCGATTAGTTTGTCGTCATGTGATCAGTACCATTCCAAGGCATTACATGATGTCCACCTACTTGTTCGCCACCGTTTGCGCGCATGCTTGTTACTCGCATGCTGTTTGTTCGTGAGTTTTTATGCTCAACAACTATTTGCTCGTCAAACCAATTATTCGCCGGACAGATGCTCGTCAAGCAATTTATTCTTAAAATAAAACACAGATGTAGGCATTTAGTATAATTATGGTGATACTAATTCTTAGAATCTTACAGTCCACCAAGGAATATTGATAGTCTAGTATAGGGTAATATTTTTTTGTTCCTCATAAAATTAACTAGAAGTGTATGTGAATTTTATATTGTATTAATTATTCTTAATTAATAACTTCTCAAAACTTCATTAAATTACTTTATTAATATAGCAACAGCATTTTAAGCTTTCAAAATTATAATAAACAGTTTTCCACCCAGACCACTTCCACTGATAGATACATAAAACACCAAAATTAAAAAAAAATTATACGTTTCCTATACTTATAGTATCTAAAAATAAAAGTAAAGGTTTTAATTATAAAGAAAAGATGTGCAAAATTATTTTATAAACGAAGGTACCTAACAAAAGAAAAACTCATTTTTCTGCTTTGATGCAGTTATACTTAGTACCACGAGCAAGTTAGCTGGCGAGTAAATTGATGGCGAGCAACTGTTTTGGCGAACATCTTTTTCAGTGTGCAATGGACAATTGAGCAATCGGTGGCGAGCAAATGATCTAGAATCCATTACATTGATTGTGGGTTCGGAACCGACTATTGTGACATTTTCTCTAGACTTTAGACGGAGTTAACAAAAAGCTCTTCAATTTCCTAATATAACAATAACAAATAACGTTTAGCAAATGACGATTAATATTGCAAACTGGGACCCTACGTAACAACTTTTCCATAAATAACAAAAACAATAATAAGTTAGTTTTATTACAGATAAACACATGTAAGCTCGATTTTCGACTTTATATCTAATAGGTCGTGCATTTCTTAGATCCATTGCAAATCAACACATTCGAACACGATTTTAAAGACGAATCAATTGATTTCATTTGTGGCAGTTTCAACTGAATTGATCTCAAACGTATACAATTTGATATCCGATTTACTTAAACATCTTTACAGAACTCATATAATCGGTATCATCCGTTACAATTCGATCTCATTAACGTTTTGAAAAATATGAACTTGTATGAACATTTTAAGTACAAGGAAGTTAGTGGGCCGTAATTAGGCCATTTTTCATTGTGAACCATCATGAATATGAATGAAAATTACAAACAACAATAACGCATTTAGAAACGCAGAAGCCATTTATCCAAGACAAAATTCTATGAATATTTTAAGTTTAATTAAACGGGAAGTTTTGTAATTGGCAACAATTTTTCTTGCTTTTTTGGCTAAAATTTGATCGACCCTTAGCGAAGGCCTGACAAGTTCTTTCCACGTTTGGAGCAGCAAATGTCGAGTGCATGAAAAGCTGCAGGAAAGGAAAACGCTAAAGGGCTGTGAAATTATGTGTTCTCTTGGAATCATCAGGGTGCAAATAAATTCTGTGTATTCCTGGGGCATTTTGCGGGTGAAATAAACGAACCGTGCGACCTTTGCAGAGCGAAAGGTGTTACATTCTGTGTTGGTGGCAAATAGTTTCTTTTGCCCTGAAAAATTAAAGGAATATTTAGAGGGAAAAGGTCGCGAGACTTCGAAATTGTATAGCGGGATATTACCAAAAGCATGTTTAATAATGCATAACTTCGATCTCTTTGCAAACTACATACGTAGGTACATATATTGTGTTAAGTTTTTATTTCTTTTATTATTGCCTATAGAAATACATGCTTAGATAAGCAAGGTATATACTATCAACAATTGTTTATTAACCAACAGGGTGTTTTTGAAAAGTACTAAAGCAATTAGTAGCACCAAATTAAATTAAGTCTTTTGTGTTTTCATTAGTGGAACGTAGTAGAGCTGGCAACCGGATTCGGATTTTCGGATATCCGGATTTTTTTTATGCGAAGATCCGGATTTTGTGAAAGCTAAAAATCCGATATTCGGATTTATCCGGGTTTATCCGGATTTCGGATTTTAGGTTTAGTTCCGGATTTCGGATTTCTCACAGAGATTCGGATTTCTCACAGAAATACGGATTTCGAATTTCTCACGGAGATCCGGATTTCGGATTTCTTACAGAGATCCGGATTTCTTATAACTAATAAATTCTCTTATAAATTTTTAATGTTTTATGCGTACTTTTATTAACATTTCCGTCGTACCCATCACCATTGAGTGGAAGGGGGGTAATAGCCTCATTTGCCAGGAGCAGCTTTGTAAACCCATTTTTTTCTGTCTTGAAATTATACGTTTTATAGATTTTGCGCCGACGCGACGCAGAACAACATATTGAACGACACACTACTATTCTAACAAATAAAATACTGAATAATTAAGTTTGCACATATTGGATTCATAGTTGCTGCCAATATGTAATTTTTTTGAATTTAAATAACGAATACATCCAGGTAATATATTTATAACAGATTTATCGATGATTTTGAATAATTAAGTATAAAATCAAGAACTTAGACATAGACAGCGATTTTACTGCAATACGCATATACCTACAATTTTTCTCCTATGTTTATCTGATTTAACTACATATTCATACAAATTCTACATGCCGGATTAATGCAGACTGTATTTATGTAGATTTAGTTAAATGTTTAATTTAATTTAATAAATAAACGCACGCAGATAAATTCAGAAAACGGATTTTTACTTAAATCCGAATATCGGCTTTAAAAAAAATCTGGATAGCGGATTATTTAGGGTAAATCCGTATATCCGATTTTTCGGATATATCCGGATATCGGATTCTTCGGATAAATCCGGATAGCGGATTTTCCGGATGCATCCGGATAATTAATTTATCCGATAACGGATTTGCAAGACGGTTTTTATCCGGATAGTAAAAATGCGGCGGATTCCGGATTATTCGGATACCGGATAATTTAAAATCCGAAATCCGGATTTTAAAATGTAACAGATTTGACAGCACTAGAACGTAGTACATAATTGTCAAAATAATAAACCAAAGTTCTACATTTATTACTATTTGATGATTTGATCTATCTTTCTTAAAATATTTTATAAAAAATATTAACTTATGGATACTATTGTCGAAAAATTATATTTATTCGAAATTGTAATTAATATCGTCGCTTTTCAATGAAGAAGACATTATCTGCTGTTCGTTCGAACGCTTTGTTATCTTTTGAACAAGGTCCAAATGGATAACTTCTGTTACTTCCATAAAATCTATTTCTATCCTACAGAAAATTTGATACATTTGTAGGACAGGTATAGTAGTTGATTACCCTCATTTCGTTATTTGTTCGTTGACAGGGCCGCCCCGTGCGGTTGTGCAGATTGTGCCCCGCACAAAGGCGGCTGATCAGAAGAGACACCATTCAAGATGATAAATAATTGTAAATTTTTATGCATGCTATATTGTTCATGAAGTAACACTTTATGAAATAGATTGCCTGATTAAAAATAAACAGGAAGTCGATAAAAATGAACAGCAAATTCAGAAATCGTAAGCTGTGTCCGTTTCTCAAAGCTAAAAATAATAAAAACATATTTGCGACAATGTGTAAAGAACGTCTTACCGATTTATCAATAATATTAATAGGAAATAATGTTATAAATACTCTAAATATAAAAGATCTAATTAAGAATCTTTATGCGGCTAATGCTATAAATATGTAACAAATGACATATCATATAAAAAGTAAGTCTGCCAAGACGAATCAGTTAGATATCTTGGTTATTTGAAATATTAGAATAATTATTTTTGGACTGATTGTAATATGCAGTGTGTCCTACGTAAAGGCGCTATTTCATATATACATATATATTTTTTTCTGTTCCAACGATTTTAAGTAATTTTTTAAACGACTTTAATTATTAATTAATTATTATTTAATTATTTATTAAAACATTAAAACCCTTAGTGTTGATTATTGCTTCGACGGCTATTCTCTGTGCCGCTCTATTTTTTTTAATCCTTTACTTTTAAGAGTTCTAAAATATTTAAAAAATGAAACACATAGCTGATAGCATATACTCCCAAAACACAGTTGAGCCTATGCTGTCTTCTCAGATACATTTCAATGCGGCAATTCACATTTACAAAATAAGTTACTGTCAATTGTTATGGATCGCATTTATTCGGCCGTTAATTTGTTTATTTTATTCAAGTCACGGTATACCACCATTGTATGTATTAATGACATTGCATAATAGAGCAGCTTATTGGACCCATGTGTTGAAAGGCCAGGTTGTAACGCGAGAAGCACCTGTTCAATTACCGCATGATGATTTATTTAAAAAAAATTTAGATATAATGTTAATTGTTTGTTAATGTTAACGGTATTAACAATTCGTTTGCTAATGTAGTTTTTATTTCAGTTAGTAATATCAAATGTGCCAATTTTTACTACAAGTAAGGTTTAACAAACTATTGGCAAATAATTAATTATAATTATTTTTACTAAATAAACAATATTAGTTAAGAAGCAAATTGTTGGTACGTCTACCATTAACAAAAATCTAAATTTAAATGTAAAAAAAAACCAAATGAAACCGAAAACTGGTTTTCAGCGCGAGAGCCAGGCGATTCATCAGAACGGCGTTTCGTTGCACGATGTGTTTATTTCATAAAATAAGTGATACTAGGCAAATTGGGTTTTTAATTATTATAGAAATTAATTTAAACGAAGTAAATTAACGCCCTACCAACTGCAATCCGTAACAGTTGACACAAACTAGTTTGTAGATGCGAAATCCCGTATTTAAAACTGTCTTGGAAGACAGCATCGGCGCAGCTCTGTTTTGCTGGTATAATTCCAGGTAGAGGTAATTTTTTTATTTTACATTTTACGTTAATACCGCACTAATTTGAATAACAGATCAAATTCAAAATATTTTGGGAAAACTCTTAGAAAACGATTTAAAAAACAGTTTTACAAAGAACAGAACAATTATTAACACTACAATGTTTGATTTTTGAAATAATTATTCTTATACAGTTTCTAAAAATTATTTAACCTTATAGGAATAGCCAAAAAATGTTTCTTTAATATTTCATAAGAGAGATACCATGCTGATACGTCTTAGCAAACTCACCCTGAACACCAAAGTCCAAAATGCAATACTGTGTTGTGATTTTTTTTTGATAATTGGGGGATGCTCTATTTTTATGTACACATGCATATATGGAGTATTTACATACTATGTAAATAAATAAATAAAATTCTATAAATAATTTCTTTCAATGTGCAAATAATGTTCTGTGGAGGCTCTGAAATATAACTTTGAACAAAGGTTCATACAGGTTGACTATCTCTAAGCCGAGATTATTAAAAAATTGGATAAAATTACCTTCAGGTTGTGTATCAGATTTATATAAAACATAAATACATTTTGTGTTTAGGCTTGGGTCTCATTCCCAACATATTCATTAGGTTAGTATGTATGTGCAAATACTTCTGAATCCGAAATGCGAAACACTTCCGGTTCCAAGTATTTTGGATAAGGGAGAGACTACCTATGTTAATTCATTACCGCAGTTATAATTCGTTAACTTTGAAAACAATAATTTAATCTATGCGAGATTAGTTTTACATTTCCTTGCACACGAGGAAAAAGCCTTTTGAATTCCTATTTTCATTTAATAATTTGATAGTGTAGAATGTTAGTCCGTTTACTCACTTTTAAAATGTAACACCTTCTAACATAAGTCTGTAGTATAAAATAAAGCACGTCGACATAGTTATTACAGCAAATCATAAAGGTTATTTATAAAAACGATAATTTTTAAACACCTACGCTTGTACAACCCGTCTTACACTGCAGGATTTTTACAGAGCTATAATCCCCCAATGACCCACTAGCTTTTATAATCAACACATTATCCGCGCAACTTAACGTACAGTCGTAAAAGTTAGTTAAAGAAGTCGCGAAAAGTTGGCCTTTAAAGCTTAACAAGTTGTTTAAAGACCTTTTAGGATTTTTGTGTTTGCCAACTTTCATTTATGTACACGTTTTGTGCATCTTGTACCGATATGTGAAACATAAAAAATTTAAATCGTCGCAAAGTGTCAATGTGTAAAACGTCCAGGAAGCAAAGCGAAGTCCCAGGGGATTCTCGCGAAAAGCCTGTATGAAAGTGAGTGTCGTTACAAAATAAAGTGTTGAGCTACGCTAGTCGTCTATAAACAAATCAATGAATTAGGATTTATATCTTAGAAAGCATTGAACACAAAATGTTCTCTAGAATTTCGTTTAATATGCAAGTGTTATTAACGTTTCATTTAAAGCGCGTCAGTGTTTCATATAAACGCACACAAATTTTTATTTGGCCACAATTGCCTTTTAAATTCAGAACCGTGTCATTAAATCAAATTTTGTAAAATTTAGGATATTGCTCAATTTTCACACAATAAAATTAGATTCTCTGACAATAAAAACCGACAAGACGTTTAAAAAGCCTCATCGAAGTATTTAACTTTTGTTTGTGCAAATCATCAATTTGCTTTAAACCAATTAATCACGTCTGCCTTGAAATTACACCCGCTAATTATCTTTTGTTGCCAATGTTTCCTTTGTAAGGTATTCCTTTATTTGGAACCGATAAAAGTATGACGCAATAAAATCGAAGCATTGTAAAGAGGTTTGTAATAAATTATGTTGTCAGAAATTAAGAATTTTCCAGAAATTGCTTTAATCTCCGGGAAAGTTTTAAGATTTTAATAAACATGTAAAAGCGACACATGCAATCACATTAAAGGTTTTTAAACCGAAAAGGTTAATGATAAAATAGGCCAATGGATTTGATTTGCACTGCTATCGGCCAAAGAACGAAACATCAGCTGTTCTTTATGATAATCATGAGCAGAAATGGAATCTGGCTAATGAAATAAAATGTTTAGAAACAAGAATGCGTTAAACAACAAATTGGAAATTAAAATGTAAGATAATGCTAACACGAGTAACATTACTTTTTTAATTTTATTAATGATATCATTTAAAAACTGTTTAATGTACATGACTTTATTTTCTATACCAGCTGCTTCTTGGTAGAGAATTACGCCACAACCACTTAAGACAGATATACATACAGTGGTGTGAAAAAGTTCTGCATCAGTTGCACAAATAAGATAAATTGCTGTTTAAACCCATTTTTTTCAAATATTTTTCTTTTCATCATTGCAAATATAGTACAGGTACTAAAACACAATACTAGTAATAATAATAATAGCCCATATGTTGACCCACAAAAAAACGGAAACCATTCGATATATAAAAATTTATTGAAAAACATAAAATTGTACATGATATATAATAATGTAGTCTACACCTAAACGTTTATTACTAAACACACTAATTAATTTTAAACTATTTTAGTACTTAATAGGACATCCTTTGTTTTAATAACCAATTCAAACCTTTTTGGCATAGAATTCACCAGTTTTTGTAATTCTTCCTTAGTAATGGACTGGTCTGAACAGGGAAAGACTTATACACACAACCAGAGACAGATGGAAATATACCATATTGTTAGGCAACCTCAGACCGTGAGACTGCACCAGCAGGTATTCGATTAATTTCACTTTTTTTAAATAATGTTAGAAATCCTCTGCCATAAGTTTTCTATAGGATTTATGTCCGGGGATTGTGCTGGCCAGTCTATTCTTTTAACTTTATTGGTCGACATCTCTATGGCAAGAAGCATTATCATCTTGAAAGGTCAAGGTTTTATCAGGGAATATTTCACTAGGCAGCATCTTCTCCTGTAGGACAATGTTTTTGGTTGCATTCATCATGTCAGATACAACATGCAGTCTACCAACAGCTTCAGCAGACATGCAGCCACATATCATGACAGTTGGATGTTTAGTTGTTGGCAGAACACACTGTAGTGAAAATTCTTCTGTAGGAAATATTCTAACATATGTGTTTCCAGCATGATTGTTAATGTTGAAGGTAGATTTATTACTAAATAATACCATCTGCCATTGTTCTGGGGTACAGTGGCGATAATCCTTTGCCTATCTCAAACGGTGGAGCCTTTGTTTTTCTAATAGGAGGGGTTTCTTCCGGGTATTGCAACCCTTAAGTCCAGATTTAAGAGGTCTCCGTCTTACAGTAGAAGTGCGTACACGTACACCAGTAGCATATTTTGATTAAATCTGTCGAATTCAGAGACTTCTGTCTCCCATGCTCGTCGTCCGCAATACACTGTCGTCTTTCACTGATGTTTTTTTTGTACGAGCACCGAGGGATTTATCTTTAATTTTTCGCGTCTCAGAGTATTTTTTGATCACTCCAATAACTGTGTATTGATTGGACTGCACTTTCATAGCTATTTCATGTTAAATGCATTTTAATGATCCCATTAGAAAATGCGCGAATATCCTGATTTTCAATTTTAAAAAAGAACTTACCTTAATTGCTTGCTATGGAAGTCTAAGTACCTAATTAAGAGATAAGTTGTTGACATAGTCATTAAAATCAAATATATAAAGTAATTTTTGGAAACTATACCAAAAATGTAGCTAAACTTCAAGAAATAATTATTCTCTTGGGTGACGCAGAACTGTTTCACACCACTGCACGTACATAGACAATTAATTGCTATTAAAACAGCAAATTAGAAAATATGTTCAATCGTACAATGTCATGTATTAGCACCAGTGATTGGAAGTAACGCATTAAAAGTAACGGCGTTACGGGTAACGCGTTACTTTTTTAGAAACGTGTAACGGGAACGCGTTACTTTTGTACACAAAGAACTAGTAACGGGAACGCGTTATTTTTTTTGGTAACGAGTAACGTATTAGACGTTACTTTGACGTTACTTTTAATTGTAATTATAATTGTAAAAGTAAAAAAAAACTTCAAAAAATAAAAAAATTTAAAATAATCAAAAAAAAATTTTTAAGTAACATTCACAGAAAACAAAATTTCAAAGAATAAGGGTAATTAAATAAAATTTAAAAAAAGTTAAGAAACGTCTATAGTAACGCGTTACTTGCGAAAGTAACTTGTAACGAGAACGCGTTACTTTTGAAAATAAGTAACGTGTAACGGCAACGCGTTACTTTTATTAGTGATTAACGTGTAACGGGAACGCGTTATTTTTTAAAAGTAACGTTCCAATCACTGATTAGTACATAACATTAATTGCGCTACAGTACTTTCAATCCATTTTTCAAAATGAAATTTAGGAAACATGTTAACCTTTAAAATGTTAGTCTGTTCTGAATTTATGTAAAACAAAGGTGGAATTGTTTTAAGTCTTTCGCCGCCTTGACTAGGCAACAGGATTTAAAAAAAATATTATTAAGTGTATCATGCACTAAACCAAACGCTTTGCTTTGTACATGTATCCTTAACTCTTTGAAAATGATCACACAACTACTTACTTAACACAGATTTTGATATGTAAAAAATAAACCTTCATTAGCATATATTTTTAAAAGAAAGATTTTTAATTCCACTTGGCACGAGGCGTATTCACAAACTAAGTTCCGATTGGCCATAAATAATGCAAGAATGAATGGTTTCATTATCGCACAGCTTAGCCTAATTTTCAATATAATCGAGTTATAAATTCAAATATTTTTCGTAACATGGCACTATGCCGATGTTATAAAATTCTCGTCCGAGTAACTTGAGCCAATCTTGTACCCCTGTTTTAACTACGTCGTCTATGTTATATCGCTAATCTACCAAATCACAGCTGATTGTAGGTTCTCGTGGAAGACCGAGAAGCCGACAGCCTACGGGAATCGAACTCACCTTGATTATGCCTCCCTTCTGTTTAGAAACCTTGCAACACACAAATACAAAATATGCAATAATAAAAGATGTAATAAATTTTAAAACACATATATTTAACCTGTTGAGAGTAATTGACGGTACAAAAAAATATAACAGCAAGTGGGAATATTTTACTCAGTACAACAATCGGTTTAGAGGAACGTTAAGGGAGAGCTCGCCGCCCATGGCTTACGGTACCTATTTAAAATATTCCAACAAATCTACGTGGCCAGTGGCGTCTGAGTTTACAAGTATAATACAGTATGTGATTTCTTTTTACAATTAACAGCAAACAAAACGAAAATAATGACAAACGACGACTGAAGGTCGCCTCTTGTCGCATTAAAAAAAGGTTCAATCCCTTAGAATTTTGCAAGTTAACGCATACAAGGGTTTTTTTCACAACACAAAAAAACTAATTCCTTTACCTTGAATTTCGGCGATGGAATCGATAGCGAAGCAGCACAATTCTGGGGGTGTTTCCCAGATCCAGGTATAGTCTGGGGTATTTTCAGGTTCAGGAAAAAAGTAGACGACTTCTTCAGAAAACTTTGGGACGAAATTTTCGTCGCAGCAATGGCACAGGTACAGGAACAACGAATGGGTTCGATACTAATCCGCCCAACGTGATCGGCAAATTCACAATGTATTGACTTTACAGGGTTGAAATCCAGCGTGTTTCTATCAATCCGACATTTGTCGATACTTGTGTTCACCCCACGGTGATACAGCGATACGAGAATACACGCGATCGATACCCATGGAAAACATAAGCCGTTCCTGCCGTACTTAATTTCTTAACCGCCCCCATAGATGGAATTGGTAGACCGGAGTCGCGAAGATGTTAAGGCTGACTCAAGAGCTAAACGCTACCTGAACATGCGTTAGTCGATAATATTACGCCACCTTGAGAAATATGACGAAATTGTTCTGGAAGGAATAACACGTGCGACTTCTAAGAGTAAACATTTCCGAGAATTGCTTTTAAACGGCAAATCTAGCCTACCAAGGGAACTTCAAGGCTTTGCGGAATCGGCCCCTCATAACTCAATCTTAAAAGAAAAATAACGAAAACTGTTATCGACATAAGAAGATGGCAATTATAATAAGATTTTAATTCCCATGGAGCAGCAATTAAAGTATGAGTCTAATCCAGAGAGAGTGGCACAAAATCAAATGAACATAACAGAAGTTCAGGCCGTTTATTCTTTATGGCCCATCTTACTCATTTTGACGCAACCGTACGCATCGACCAACACCAATATACTGTTATTTTACCCAGTGATGACCTATGAGCAGTACTTTACTGTACAGACCTGCCGGGGTTCTTCCGGTTAAAATGGTGAGCGACCGGAACTTAATTTGTGGATATGCCTCGCATTTGAAGGCTAAATAGACTACTCTAATTTCATAATACCTTTAGCAAGAATAGATATTTTTTGAAAATTTTTATAGCCTTAGCGCCACATTTACAATATTTGTAATTCCAGAAATTTTCCAAATTAAATGTGTGGCAAATGTACAATCACACACCTGGTTTACGGAAGTAAAAGATAAACCTACTATAAAGAGTATACAATTGTATACTGTTTGCCGCAACTTCTACACGGTAAATATACAGACAGACAAGTATCATCGACTACCACAAAACTATTTTAAAAATCCAATACAAATACACATATAAACAACTAAGTTTGACTAAAATAGATAGAATAGATTCAACAATTACGATAAACTAGAAACGTGCACCATTATCATAATTATTCCAATAGTAGTCAATTTATCATCTTCTTTTGGTACCTATTCGTTCTGAATCTTGTTTATTTTATCTGCAGCAGCTTTCAAATAGCCGGGCTGTTATTGGAAACCACATTTTAAGGTGCTTTAACCATCATATTCTCCTTTTCACCACTCTGCTTCTGCCCGCGATCTTACCTTGTAGGATGAGGTGTAGTAGTTCACATCTCTCCTTATTTCGCGCATAATATCCGAGACATTCGAGTTTTCTTATTTTGATTGCTTTCATTACCTCAAGATTTTTCTTTATTCGTTTAAAACCCTCTTATTGGATACATATCCTACTCGTACAATCCTCAGTATTCCCCACATCTCAAAGCACTAGATCTTTCTGTTAGACACCTCTGCCAGTGTTCAAGTCTTTTCATTATTTGATGTCTTTGTAAATCTTTAGGACTGTCTTAAGTATTTATCGTAGCAGCTACATGCATACCTGATATCATTTATCCGTTGTACGTTAATCATTATTCCTTTATTATATTATACCAGTGCTTAAAACTCGTTTCCGAATATAGGTTAAAGAGTAACGGTGAAGGACGCACCTTGTCGAGGTCCTTGTTGTACGAAGATTGCTTCTGTTTTTTCTCCCTCCACCAGTAGTGCACCAATAGGAGGCCGAGGGGGCACCACTTAAGAATAAGAAAAAAAATATTATTTAAAATAATGCAAAAATCTGACAGTGGTCTCTTAATTGCTCTAAATCTTGTTGATGAGGTTGTGGCTCATTGAAATACCCCTTCGTAAAATGCCAGATTCTTTTTTTAAAGATATTTACAATGAAGCCTGTAGTCAATATTTTTAATACTGACGTTAAATAGCCAAGAACTGCATCAAAATAAACGTTTAAGGTCCAATGTACCAGCCAATTCTGAAGAGCAGAAGAGTATTTCAAGAGAACTATTTTCATTCCATTTATTGACTCAACTTCATGAGTGATTCACTCGGCACCGCAATATTTTCAAATATTTTGTGCTCTTCTACCAAATGGAAAAGATGCTCCAACATCACGTGTAATGGAGAATTCAATATATTTGATATATCAAATTTGATGATCCTTTGAGGTTGTACTAATGTCCAGAGCCTTCTGGTAGTCTATGAAATACATGACGTCTCGGCATTGATCTTTTATCATTTACATTTACATGTATCTTAGTTTTACATTAACTAGAACGAAATGGACAATTTTTTCAAACCTTAACTGAAACCCAGAAGAGAGGGAGAACTGAAAATAAATAATATTTTGAAAAACTATGCGGTAAACAAACAGTATTTATTAATATTTTGAATATATCTCTCAATAAGGCAAATATACAGATAGATAATTAAGGGCGACTAATAGAGAAACATTTATATGAAGGGTTGCCAATACATGATTATGATTCATTTGAAGAGTAGCCAATATATTTAAATTTCATATAAACTAGAGCAAGACCGGATAGTTTAAACAATTCAGGCTTGGAGAAAGATCTACAGCATTTATTTTGTATTTTTTTTATCTGATAATACTAGCGCTGTATAAATAGAAAGTAGATATTAATAAATAAAAAAAAAGAAGAATATCATTTTTAGGAAAAGGTTTCGATACTTGTAAAATAGGTTAACATACTTAATTTCAATTAAAAACCTTTTCTATAATTAAATATTACATCGTTTTATGCAATGAACCGCATTGGTATTTTTGCACCATGTTTCGTAATTGTCACTTAAATATAAATACTTTTTCATTTGTCCGTTATCATAACTATTTTTTAAGTTTCGCTGCAAATAATACAACTTCAAAATGACGCCATGAATATAGTTGCATAAGGTAATTCACATAAAAATATAAAACTACATGTATGCTTCCACATTCATTTATAGACATTCTGTGTATTAAATTCCAACAAACTACCTAGTTACGAATAATGACTTATCGCGATCGGAGATTAAGATCAGCGCCCTAAATCCCGAAACTTTGTCTGATCCTACTCCTGTTCCTACAGATCGTATATAATTCTCGGCTTAAGCTTATAAACCTGCCAAACTTTCTTTTGAAAACTCTTCGTTGTATTTATTCGCCTACAACGCTATTTGTTTGTTCGTAGGTGGCTGTGCGACGTTCGGCCACTCCTGCTACGGAGGGATGGGCAAGAGGATGTCACCTTCTGACCTACTGACCAACGAAGAAGTCCTCCAAGACGTACAGCAAGAAGGCAATCCAGCCGAGATAGTATTTACAGGACCACGAGGAGACGCCGAACTCGAGCCAGAAAGGAAGATCACCTTGCAGCAATTGTACAATTTGTCACCTTTCCTTCGACAATGGGTGGGTTTTTGCTAGATGTAGAGTGTTGTGGTAGTTTGAGCTTCTTATAGTGTTTGCACGTTTTAATGTAACTATCTGAGATAATTGTTTAAAATGCATTTTACCTAATGACAAATCAAATTTCAATGGCTGCGTGACATGAAGTGTCTATAACCTGCTTAAGCATAAGCAAACCTACATTATCAAAAAAAAATTATTAAATTGTCAAAATAATTCTAACGTCTTGTGAGTTTAAATAATAAAACGAAATACGCCAACCTTCGTTTTCTAATTTTGCATGATTACTTAAACACTGGAATGTTAAATATTTGAATTGGAGAATATCAGCCTCAACTGGCAGCTCCTAAATGATAGAGACATTTAAGAGTATAGAGTCTATTTTATATGAAGGGTCCCTTTCTGCAGCCCCTTTATTATTTTGTTTTGGCCCTAATAAACTGTATATAAACATATACAGTGCAAATCACTGAATAAGTCGCTTCAACTTTTAACCTGTACGTCAAAAACATAATTTAAATTAACAAAAGAAAACACATTTTTCATCAGGTTTCAGCTTACAATAATTGCTTATTTTTATAACCCAGTTTAAAAGAATAAAAAACATTTTGTAAGATTGTTTCTTACAATAGTTGCTCGAAATGCCCCTCATTGTTGCTTAAACAAACATTACCCTGCGCTTCGTATTTTCAAAATTGAATATCAACTATGTTGGTGTGATTTCATTCGCACTATGCATTATTAACGATTTACATATCGAAAATATACATTTCTAAGATGATCCGACATAAAGTAGACGAGACGTGTTAAGTCGGGCATTTGCGATCTCTGCTTATTATTCTATTATCAAAAAATTTCATTAGAAAATTCTAAGTTGCACCTGCTTTGTGAACGGTTGCACCATCTTGCTAAATAGATCACTGCAACCTAAAGTTTATCGTTGTGGAGTTGATCGAGAAACATTACCTTAGTCGCTGGTTAGCGTTATGTTGCCAAAAAATCCAAATCTCAATTGCAAGGGGATGTAATGAGGTCCTCTGACATGTATGAGGATTTTCGGTTGACCACGTACAAGTGTTGCTTCGTGGCTGAAAAATGCCACGTCTAAAATCCTATAACTGTTGAGGTTTTTTAAACCATGTATAGTATTGCCGATGCTTTTCAAAATCTGCTGGCAACAACCTTTGAATTGCTGCATATGCATTAGCTTTTATCAAGCCTTCTGACATAAACCGTATAAGTTTAGTAAGTCAATTATAAAAGTATTGTTGTGTTCATTGTCTGTATGACGTGACAAACATTTTACTGATTTGCTAGAATCTGCACAAATTCGCTATTGAATATCCTTTTATAATAATATAATAATAATAAAAAAATAAACTCAAGGATCATAACAGTTAGCCTTGAGCTAGAAGAAAAGCTCAGTGTAATACAAATAAACGCACCAACGGAAGACGCAAGGATCAATTCTATGATTAATTACAAAGAACATTAGAAAAAACGCAAAATAAACACAAGCACGTTATGATAATCGGTGATTGGAACGCCCGCATAGGAAAAGACAAAAATCAGGGATATGGAACAATGGGTGAACATGGAGGAGAAGAAACTCTAAACAACAACGGGGAAAGAATGATAGATTTCTGCACCAATAACCAAATATTAATAGGAAATACACAGTTCAAACATGAAACAACTCACAAGATTACTTACAAAGCAGAAGAAAGAAGACAAAAAAGTATAATAGATTACGTAACGTACTGTAGAACCATGAGGTACACAATCCAATATGTGAAAGTAATAAGAGGAACAGAACTCAGCACCGACCACCGATTACTGATAACCGACACCAATTTGAAAACACTCTTCAAAGAGACACCAATAAACCATGATAGACTAAAACTAGCTAAACAGCTTAGAAGAGCAAGAAGGAGAGACAGAAGAACATTGGAATCTTAAAGATAGATGGAAAAAGCTCAAAGGTTCAATAACCTTAACAGCAAACGAAATATGCGGTACAAAGAAGTGAAAACAGGCCGAGACCAAAGAAGAACGAAATGGTGGAACGATACGGTTAAGAACAAGATCAAACAGAAAACAGAAACCTGGTGCAGGTTCAACAGAACAAATACTGACGAAGATCACGAACTATACCGGAAGAAAAGACAAGAGGCAAAGAAAGCCGCAAAAAGAGCAAAACTGGACTCCTGGGAAGAATTCGGAAATAAGTTAAACGAAAATTATATGGAAAATCAAAAGCAGTTCTGGAATGTAGTCAAGAAGTTAAAAGGGGGCAGTGCATAACAATTACAAAACAACATAAGGAACCAAAACGGAGATTTACAAACGACCAGCGAAAACATACTGGAAACATGGAGGGACTACTATGCAGAAAAATTTAAAGCAGGAGAAGATGAAGAAGACGTAGAGAGACTGTTAGAAAACCCAGCAAATCGAGAAGGCAGAGAGGAAAATGCGGAGGAGGAAATAAGTGAAGAAAAATAAGAAGAGCCCTGAAAGAAACCCGTAATGGAAAAGCAGCAAGTGAAGATAGCATACCACCGGTATTGTTAAAAAAGTGGGACCCGCAGTAGAACGATGGCTACAGAAAATATTCCAACAAGCATGGGCATCAGAATCAATATCCCAAGAATGAGAAAGAAACGTAACGTACTAATCCACGAAAAAGGAGAAACAACTAGCTGTGATAATTACACGCAATCTGCTTAGCACCAGTCGCGCTTAAATTATACCCAGAAATTTTAGAAAAACGTTTAAGAGCTCAGGTAGAAGATAAACTCGAAGAAGAGCAAACAGCATTTCGACCAAACAGATCGCAAGATCACACATATACTCTCAGAACCATAACAGAGAAAACAGTAGACAGAAACATGGATATATGCTTAGCTTTCCTAGATCTAAAAGCAGCGTTTGATCAAGTACCAAGGTAGTATATATGGAACACACTAGATCAACTGGGGATAAATTCAAAATTACAAAGAGTAATTAAAAGCATATACAGCAACGTGATGGGAATAGTTAGACTAAACGGAAAGACATCGGAAGAGTCTAGAATAGAAAAGGGAGTCAAACAAGGCGACAGTAATTCCACTTCTTTCCGTTGCCTACATGGATATAATAATAAAACAACCAAGAACCAACCTAGACCGACAAAACTATGGTACCACAACCTAATTCCAGTATATACACAAGATCCTGTATATGAAGACGATATTGTTTTAATATCAGGAAAAGTAAAAAAAAGTCCATAGAAACATTCAAATATGGTATACCTGCCTACAAGAAAAAGGAATGGAAAACGAGAACAAGAGTAAGATTCTACATGTCGCAAAATAAGAAAGAGGCGAAAACATAGACGTAAGAATAGATGGACAACAACTAGAGCTTGCTTGCTTGCTAGAGCTAGTAGAAAAACATAAATACCTAGGAACTATGATCAATAAAGACGGTAAGATCGATCAAGAAAAACGCAACAAAATAGCTAAAGCAAGCAGAGTCTACTACCAAATAACAAATACCCTAGTAGTAAAGAAAAAACTAAGCACGAACACAGAATTACATCTATACAAAACCATTTACACACCTACACTCAAGTACGGTTCGGAAACGTGGACGATGCTAGATAAGCATAAATCCAAAATAACAGCTGCAGAAATGAGGTGTCTCCGGAAGATAATAGGAAAAACCAGAGGGGATAGTATACGTAACAGAGAAACGAACTAGACTTACAACCTCTAGTAGAAGAAATAGAGGAAAAACTACTAAGCTGGTACGGTCATTTGGTTCGCATGGAGGAGGAAAGAAAACCCAAGAAAATGCTCAATATGAGATCCGGAAGAAAAAACGGGGTAGAGCGAGAATCCAGTGGGAAGAAACAATAGATGAAATGGCAAGAAAAAGAAGAAAAACCACCACACAGATACGGAGAATGGCAAGACAAAGGAACACCTTTAAGAGATGGATTAAAGACCCAACACCGTGAGGTAAAAAATGGGACAAAGAGAATTGCTCTTGGAACTGATTGAATCAAGAACGATAAGAGTTCTATCAAACACCTTGGATACGTTCTCTAGATTGAATATAGGCTTGCAAAATAAATGTATCGTACTTTACTCTGAATGCCATTTTAACTTAATATTACACACTTTGGTCTCTTCAATTAAAACAAAACTTTGTAATATCATTGTTTGCCCACGTGCCACTGCCCAAGTTTACAGCAGCCCGAACCAAACACACTATCGCAGACTCTGTTCAAAAAGCCCGACTTAAAATACCAGATTTAATTAACTATCTTAGAGATATTCATGTTTTTAATTCTCTAGATCATACGTCATATACTGTGGTGCCAGAAGACCTAGCAGTTGAGGCACATCCAACTTCCTTAATAAAATAAATTGTTTATCTAATAAAACGATCGATTGTAACCTATTAGGTGAAAAACCTGGTAAGTTATGATTACAAAAACGAAAACCAGAACCACAGTGACAGTTCACAGGCAAAGTGCATACGCACCGCACCACCAGTAGACATGGCAAAATGACAAATAAGAAGTTCGCGAATGAAACGGAACGTATTGGTGATAATAATGGGTTTATATCGAAGTCACGTACATTTTCATCGTTTTCGATCGCACTGTATATATCGAAATTTGACGCGGTACGCTATGGAATTAAAACACCGTAAAATAAAACAAATACTTGCAATGAAGCAACTGGCAGATTTGGTATTTTAATTGCATTGTACAAAGAAGCCTTCTGTTAGTCTATTATCAACCTGATAGAATGAATGATTTTGATAACTGAATGAAGATGTTGCTTCAGAAGTGCAAAGTCGCGTATTGTTATTTTTACATTTATTTCAACTTAAATCCCGAAGTTTTCAACTTTGGTAAAATTTCTAATATTTTTCTCGAAATACCCGCCTTTAACTTGGCTCTAATTTTAATAATTTAGAAATATTGTGCAGGATTTTTGAAAGTCTTTGTTTAAATTTTTTGGTAAATATGGATTTGTGGATTGAACGTATACATAAACAGATTGCTGGAATATTTGTGATGACTAGGCGTTATAAAGACCATAACATGTAGAAAAACAAGTGATAACAAACTTGAAAATCTCCACAAAGAGGCATTCAGAAACTATAAAATTAAAGTTTAAATACATTGAAAATTAATAGCAAGTGCGCCTTCTCAAGCTACAAGCTTGCATCACTTGCACGATCGATTTTACTTATTCCAATCTATTTTACCAACCTAAAGTAATTTAATAATATTTTGAATACTTGGACAAACACTTAGGCAGTCTAAAGATATAACAAAACCTAGTTTATTTTTGGGGAACGAGCTATTTACAACTTATTGTTACAATAGGGTTCATACTTTATACTGATAATTCCAAAAGCTAATGCACTCAACTAAATTTTAATCATAGCGTTATCATTGGCAGCCTTTTTGTCCCACTTCTGGGCATCGGCCTCTTCTCTGCCACGTATTTCTCCTCAGCGCTAAGGTAGAAACGCGTAGTTCCAATAAAATATTTATGTAGTCCTAATCACATAGTACAGAGTGTCCAACTAAAACTTGAAAAGGTATTTTTTAGAATGACGGTCGTGTGCTAGATGTTAGAGCGTTAGACTCCTACGCTGACGGGCTGGGGTTCAATTTCCAGTACCGGAACATCGGATTTTTACCGGTTGTTCTCTCTCCCAGGGCAATGACAAACCAACGAAGGTATTCTGGCTAGTAAATCTTCTCAGTGGTTCGGCCCCACGTTAAACTGTAGGTCCCCTATGTTTGAGGTACTTTAAAACGCGCAACATAGGCTATGGAACAAAGGTCCCTCAGTCTCGTTAAAAATAAAGTACTCGGAGAAGATTAGATATTGTTATAAAATATAAACACGATAGAACACAGTAATTTGGCTTTTACCAAACAAAAATGCAACTATTCTGTTTTATTTTGATTAATTGTAATACTTTGATATACTGAATACAGCCTAAACATATTGTCATTTTTCAAGGCATATTCTTATTGGCAATTTTAATGATGCTACGTTTAAGTATTATACAGGTAATTTTGTTAAAGTGCACTCGTTAATAAGAATTATTCCATATTGCCTGATGCACGTAAATTAATAAATGGAAAAATATCAGGTTTTTACCGCGATTTTACCGCAACAAATAAAACAAGTAAATTTTAATTACCTCTTGTTTGGGCAATTTTAAAAATAGGATCGGCAACGCGAATAACGAGCTAAAATTGCAAACAATGTACTCCCTCCTGAGATTCCTTGCGTTATAATGCAACTTCATTTATAATTTATTTAGGATG
>JABXWE010032536.1:0-16219 GCA_014611495.1 Limonius californicus | reverse complement strand
ACCACAATAAAGTAAGTCTACATTACACTACCGAAAATGATATGATATGTACATAGAGCAGATTTTTGAATTTATTTTAAATATTTATGTTTTAAAATTAGACTTATAAATCCGAAATCCATTATATCGGGAATCGATATTTTACTGCATTTCAATGTTCTTTTAACAATTACACAATTATATTACTATTTATTGAAAATATTTATATATTTTATATCGCTGAAAAGATTATTGAACAAATACTATTTGCAAACAGAACACTTTTTTTGAGCTATAGCAAGTTTTTTTGGGAATATATTATGTATTTCAAATTGTAATATAGGTATACTATATACTGATGTAAGAATGAAGACACAGCAAATTTATGTATGTAAAATATATAATATAATATTAATTTTTTTATACACTTTATGAGGCGGTCGTGGGCTAGAAGTCAGCGCATTAGGCTTCTGGGTTTCAAGTTCCAATATTCTGCCTGGCAAATCTTCTCTGGAGCAGAAGTGTTTACACTTTCCGTGATTTGAAGCACATATTAAGCTGTAGGTCCTCTAGGTGTGTGGTATTTTAAAACGATCAACACGGGCATAGGGGAGAAGATCGCTACATCTCGTAATAGACAAGTATACACTTTCTCCTTCTTCGAGTGCTTTATCTCTTACGAGTCGTAGCGATCTTCTCTCCTATGTCTGTATTGCGCGTTTAAAGTGCCACAGACATAGACATACAGGACCTACAGCTTAACGGAAGCGTAAACACTTCTACTCCAGAGAAGATTTACTAGGCATAATACCTCGCTGGTTTACATTGTCTTGCGAGAGAGAACGGCCGTTAAAAATCCGATGTTCCAGTACTGGGAATTGAACCCAGGACCTTCAGCGTAGAAGTCTAACGCGCTAACCTCTAGCCCCGCCTCTTACACGTTATGTATTCTTAAATATAGTTATAAATATAGGTCTGTTCCGTCTTAATGTATTTAGTCCGTTTATCTTATTTTGGGTCGCGTATACTTCGACTTCCTGTGCGTTATTTGTATAATGATTTGGGAGACGATGATCATGGAAGGACATGGTCAAGCCAATTCTATTTATACTTCTCCATTATTCCTAAAATGCGTGTTCAAACTCAGCTAGTATTTCTTCGCTTTTTATAATCTGTCAACGTATACGTGGCGGTGGGTTTTCAGAATATCATTTCTGCCTCTTGCATCCTTTTGTTTTTACTGTAAATCATTTCCTAATTTAATAATCAAATATACTTCGATATTGCTTAGTATGGCAACATCAATACTTACAACATAAATACGTATATAAATGATTGAAGCTAACAAAAGCTATGAAATAATAATATGCCATTATAATTTAGAATTTAGATTTTTTTAATTAAGTTCGTAATAATGTTAAACGAAAATTCCGTTGTAGTGATACCTAGACCCCTTTAAGGAGGCCTATCCAGCGTAATTTATTAAACATCTTGAAAGAACTTGTATAAAATTGTAATAAATGTTTTGGGCTCTAGAATAATAAATATAAATTGTTGCAACTTTATAAATTATTGCAATTGCAGATGAAATAATCTACCTGAAATTTTACGAATTCATCAACTCTTGATTGGTTATATTCTCAGCAATTATTGTATTGAACACTTAAAGATTGTTAACAAAGTTTATTTGATTAACGACTGGTAATAGCACGGCTTTGAAACAGAAATTTTCAAAAATTTCTAGATCTCTAGATTTTGTTAATAAATAAAAGGTATCTTTCTACGCACACCATTGAGACGTCTATTCTATTAGTATGTATTATTAAAATTCTTGGATCCATTTAGATTTTGAAAAAGTTGTGCACACGCTATAAATTTACCGTTTTAAGTAAAGTCAGATTGTACAAACCATATTTGTCTCAAATTTAAAGGTAAAAGTTCTCCAATTACGTTAGGAGTCCGATTACATCTACGAAGAACATGCTACGATAGAAATATGTCAAACTACCACTTTCCGGTTCTGATTTTTTCCAAATATTCCGTTACAGGCGGCGTGCACATATCGCCAACCACATATGCAAACAAGCATCTTTTAAATACACTACGTACTTCTTAATTTGTATTCTCCACACCCTACACAAGTAAATGACTATTAGATTAAAGCGAGAGAATGTAACTAATGTAATTAAATGTAACTAGCAATTCCACGCAAAACTTTTCAGGCTTCTATAAAGCATTAGTAGACACCACAAAATCTTCTTATAAAAACTTTTCGTTATTATAATGCACCTTGCAAATATACACGTATATACAGTTAATATCATAGTATTATTTATGATACAGTTGTTATTGGACAAGTATTTACCTTCGTTAATTTACATTGTTTTAAACTAATACCTGTATCTTTGTTACAGAATCTTAAAGAAGCTCACTTAACCCACCCTTTTCACTGTTGTGCGTTCAAATACCCTGAGCAACACGATCCTAAGGGGTATGCACACTACCAAGATAGAATTAAAAAAGCTTGCGAAGAACCATTACCATCGCTGGACACTGGACAGTTCGTTAGGTCATCAATCAGCAAAAGAAGTATAAATCGCTTAGAAGGAGACAATATGTACTGGGCAGATCCATTCGAGTAAGTTCTGTAACTAATACAGTTATTTTTTGCAGGATCGAGCATTTTCACGCGTTTTCTCACTCTGTTTCTAGCACAGTAAGTTGTGTTTACCCCAAGCTTTGGTTGCTATGGGCCGCAAGGTAAAGTAAATCGTATCAAGAAGCCCACGGGCGATAGTAAAAATTAGTAATTAGTAAAAAATGGGCGGTAACCATATGCATCGCAACACAAACGTTTCTAACGCGGCGTTGTTTTCTTTACACAATTTCATAGCAACAGCTAGTAATAACCAAAATGCATGGAAACCGGAACAAGGATAGAATTGGGGTTCCAGGTTTCCACTGCCAAAGAAAGCTGTACTAATATTTAGTGTAAAACATATTAAATTCAAATTCTAAACGTTTTAATAATATAGTCAGCCCTAGTAAGCTTAATGAACTACCAAAGTTTCAAGTACTCTTGTTGTCACTGCGGTGACTACCAATCGTCAAGCTATTTAGTAATTGACGGATAGATTTCTTTCCATCTATTACTAGTAAGAGTCGTAGAAAACCAAGGAAGCGAAGACAAGGATGCCTTTACTTTTAACAAGATGGGGCTTTTATGACATAGATAGCGATTGTGCAACAGGTTCAACGACATCAGCCAAGCCATAAAGTAATTAACTAAATCCATAGATTTTTCGGCGGGCGCATATTTTGAATTTTAATGTTTCTAATAATTAAACCATAACAGTTGTCCTTTTATGTAGATAAGGTATCTATATACTCTGCTAACCTAATTGTACGGTTCTATCAGTTACGTTAAATAATACTAATATGATATCCATAAGTTAAGTCAATAGTTATGAAGTAGGTGATCGATAAGGATTGTGTCGCAATCAAAAACAATAAATTTTAATATTTACCATCACTACACCCTCCAATGAGGTATTTAATATAGAAAATACATAACAGATGTCCTAATAAAACAATTTTATCGCAACTTCTTTGCCTCACAAAAAACCATTTAAGAATTTACTAGTTTATACAGTTTTCCACTGCAGCTTCAGAAGTCGAAACAGTGTTTTTTCTTATCATTAGTAATTTTTTGGTATTTGCTAGTTTCTAAGTTTAGTTACTACTAAATTACGACTAACAATTATATATTATATATAGTGTTAATACCTATTGCTTTTGACATTAAGTGAAGGGTTGCGAAAAAGCATATCTAATCTAAAGGGGTCGCAAGTGAAAAAAGTTTTAGAAGCCAGACCAGCTAGCAGCATTTTCTCAAAGCAGAAGAAATGTGTTTATGCATAATATTATATTATATTACTATTTTTCAAGCATTACATAGTTTGTAAGTTTGATACATTTTGATATTTGCAAACAACGAAAATTTATTATTAAAAACATAAACTTTTTGATTATAGTTTTTTTTTAACTTTTTTGTTCTGTTTTTTGTTACTTATCGACAAGTTACTGGTAAGTTATCGATAAGTTACCGATAAGCTATCGATAAGTTATCGATAAGTAATCGATAAATTATCGATAAGTTATCGATAAATTGTCGATAATTTATCGATAATTTACCGATAAGTTACCGTTACGTTATCGATCAGTTATCAATAACTTATTGATAAGTTATCGATATATCGATAACTAAAAATTTTGTTATCGTTATTCGGTATATCGATAACTTATCAATAGTTATCGATATATCGATAACTTTGAACATCCCTAGTGTCGGTCCATTACATGGTCTTCTTGAGCACCCGTTTTTCCTCTTTCCCAGCGGTATCCAGTGAAGTATCCTGTTCGGCCATCTTGTTTCTTTCATCCTTAACACATGCCCACACAATTTTAAATCCCTTCTTCAGCGTCCCTTTTTATTCTTAGCTTCCCATTCGTGAAAGTGTCTCGGTTGTTATACTAGTACATTATTTTGCAAAAATGGTGTTATAGATTATTATTACGATAAGTGTGGTCGTTGTTTTGAAACATCTTGAATGTTCTAACTCCTAAGTTTCTGTATTATTGGCAAATTAACGATTTTCAAAATCTGAATATTCAATAAATGTATAATAAAGAGTACCAACTTAGATTAGTACTTACTTTTTGGCTTTAAATTCATATCTTATGTTTAGATCAGGCGCTGCAGACATTGGTTACGAAATCCATGCAAAACTACCAGAAAATCCAATCGAATGGACCCCCAATTTGGAACACCTAAAAGGCCATCCTAGCAAAACCGATCATTCACATTTAAATCCCCTGCGGGGAAAAACCATAGAACACCACGAGGGCGGAGCAACTCCAGAAGAAGAAGACATGGGTACATTCCATCAAACATCGGCAGAAATGAAAAACAAACCCGTCAATGCGTTTTGTGGAAACATCTCTATCAAGTAAGTTCATAAAAGAAATACCTTGCATTTATTAAGTTATTCTCTTATAATGTACATTCACTGAAAACAATTCAATTAATTTTTGCGTAATATTCTATCTGAAATTGAGTTTTTTTTTGTTCTTAATAAGAAAACAGAAATGGAGAATGCTTTTATTGCCGTCTCTGAATTTAAGTAGTTATTTTTGCAAGGCAATTTTTTACTCCGCTACTTAAATTATAATTAAAAATTGAAGTAATTTATACAAACAGGATGAATAAGAAAACCTCTTCCATTACAAAGAAAATGAAAAAGTGCAGACAACTCGAACGCGTTTGGCTTTCACCCCCCACTCGTTTGAATCTTTCGACTCTAACAGCTACGGCCTAAGATTGAGTTTAATAAAAAGATACAACGTAAAATAAGCGTCACGCTTTGTGAAACCATTAAAACTGTCTTGAAACGCTTTTCTGAAAATAAAGGGCCATCTGAAATTGATATTTCCTTTGGGAATGCACATTAATAAACGGAAATGTAAACTGCTTAATTTATACAAGTAGCCTTTCCCACTAGGACTTCTCTTCTTGTCAGTTTAAGTGAAATCCTATTGAACTATTAGGAATAGCTGATTTATTAGCACTATTCACGAATATACAGGGTGATTACTTTATATTGTGACAGATAGATAGGCTACAAACCTTACAGCTATTTGTATTCCATAGATATCTAGGTAAACTTGACATTGTTTAAATGAATAAAAATCAAAGTACGAGTAGTTACGTTGGATGTACTAAGAACTTTCAATGAAACTATTTATTAATAAATAAGATGCAATTTTGCAGTAGGTATACATATTTACAATATTTATTTCTTTTAATTTAAACAAAAGGAAGACAGAGAAAGCCAAGCAAGAAGCATAAAAATATGCTGACATAACAATAAAATCAACAAGAAAAGTAAAGTAAATAAAAACAAAAAAAAACTAATTAATGATGTAATGAAATAATAATAAATAAAAAAAAAGTCAATCCGCCGCAGAAGAGAATTTCTTACACGAGTTAGCATGTGTGATTGGCTTATATTTACGGGTGTTTCGCAGCCGTCGTTTTTTATTTTACCCCAGGAAAAGAAATCTAACCGAGTCAAGTTCGGAATACATGGAGATCAAGCTTGAATTGCACCTCTTGCAATTACTCCGTTATGGAACGTTTCAGCTTGGTAATTTCTTATAATTCTATGGAAGTGGACAGGTTCTCCATCATTTTAAAACAACATACGCAGTCTAACATAAAGAGGAATGTCTTCCAAAACATTAAGCAAATCATTTTCTAAAAAATGTAAATTCATTTCCCCATTTCAACTGCCCTCAAAGAAGCGGCGACCAATGATAAAATTGTCAACGGTACCACGTTTACAGTAAAAATTCTTTGAAGGTGTGGTTGTTGAATTCAATGTGGGTTATCTTGTAAATAGAAATTGTGTCCGTTTACACACCCATTGCTATTAAACAATACTTCGTCAGAAAATAGAATATTTCTTAAAAATAGTGGATCACTAGTAACTCCGTTTCCTAACAATTGGCAAAAATCTGCTCGACGTTGGTAATCGTCTTCAGTGAGGTGTTGCTCTAATGTTACGTGGCAAGAATGATACCGGCTTGCAATTAAAATGGTAAATACTGAACTTTGGCTAAAGCCTACAGTTCTTGCAACTGATCGTTGTCTTAATTGGGGTTACCAATTACTTATTCGACGACTACCGCTTCAGCTTCTACAGTTACCTTGGAAAACTGTCCTCATTTCCACCAATTTTTTTTCAAGGATTTAGGTGATGGAAGGGGATCTACGCGGATACCTTTGGGCACATCGTCGTATTGCTATTAAAATACCTGGAAACTGATTGTTATTACCATAAGAATCTATACAAATCAACAACTTTGTACAGAAGTTTGGGCAAAACAGTAGTTGACATTTGCCTGTCTAGAGGATTCTTAATATAAAAAAAATATTTTTTATAGTTAAAACGAAAAATTAACTATGCATTTCATGCATATGTGAGAAGTGTAGCCTACCTACTTGTTGCAAGTTAAAATGAACGCGCTGTGTTTTCTATTATACAACTAGGAAGTTTCATAAAAGATATATATAAATGAATGTGTACGAAGAACTTCTACGTATACAGTGTGACCAGGAAAGTTCTATAGGTCCATATGGGAAACTTATTTATTTTTAAATTTACCAAAAAATGCACTCCTCATAAGAAGTTCTGCTTTTTGATGCGATAATAATAAAATATTAAAATTTGAGATAGCATGTATAGAACGATCAAAAAAGTAAAATCTCAAAATTGCCCCAAAAAGTACCCTTAATTCTTATTTTAGAAAAAAATTTAATAAGAAAATGCTACTTCGAATTGTCATTTGAGCTGAAATGCAGAATTTCATAAAGACACTCAAATATCAAAGCAGTTTACCGGGTTCAAAATACTTACTTCTTCATTTTAAACCACTAATCATCTCACATTAATATCTCTATCCAGACAATAATTATAAGCATCAATGCAGAACTAAATTCTTCCTTCGTTTGATATATTTTAAACATTAGCAAGTTATTATTCAAATCTAATACAGAATAAATCTATTCAGTCAGAAGTTGTGTTTCTTTAACCCTCAAACATGTTTTTCCACAACGCCGATTTCCAGGGAGCATTACTGGACCCAAAAAAGTAATAAAGTGTATAAGTGAGTATCGAATTGGAAAAAATATTGTAAGACGGTTCGATAAACGCATGTTTTTAAAAAATCTGAAAAAATTTAAAAATGACACTAGTTTTCTATTAAAACAAAATGTAAGACTCCCTTGCTAGAGTTTGCTTTATCTCGCGACTTTTCTACGCAAAATTGGAATGTAAAATCTTTTCCCGGAAGCTAGAAATCAAAAGCTGAAGGTTAAAACAGTATAGCAAAAATATATAGCTTTGCACTTATATAAAGAAAAGCCTTCTACAAAATTTCTGTTCATTCCGAATTTAAACATTTTAATAATGGCTTAATAAAAATTTTAAAAGGCAGGCAGTTGTAATATCGCACACGTATTCTCCGTTTAGGTATATACATGAGCAAAAATCCGATTATGCAGAGTCAAACACAGCAAAATTCCAGCTGGGTTCATTAAAGGAATCTGACCAACCTACTGATTATGGTAATGTAATTCCATTCATATAATTTATGCTGCCAAGTTTAAAGGAGCAAATTTATTACATTCGGATGAGTAGTTCGAATAACTGGTTCAAATATAGCATTTCCCTTATGACAAAATGAATTTCTATTCTAATAATTATTCAGCAACGTAACAGCCACAGACAGTAAAATCCATATAACATTAAAAATGAAACCTAGAAAATCGTGCTGGAAATGCTTTAACCCTGAAATATGAAGTAAAATACTTTAAAACATACTGTAATATAAAAAACAAAGTACATTTGATTCCGGTTAAATGAGCCATCCGTTAATCGGAACATCCACTTATTTGGCGAAACCTTAAAAACGGGAACCAAATAAAGGAAATATCAGCAATTTACATCGTTTATTTGGCACACCACCGATGCCTGGAATTCACAGGCCGACTGCCGGAGATTCACAGGTTTCACTGTTAGGTGTAGTGGAGCATTAAGGAGTTAACGTATATTCAGTAACAGCTACACCAAGCTATGCCGCCCCGCGTATGCGACGTATGGTACTATGGTAGACTCGCTTTTTCATAATTTTATTTAAGAATGTATAACCCTTGCCAAGATATCAAGAAATGACTTGACACTTTCAAGTAAAATTGCTTTGCTGAAAAAATTAAGTGAGCCACTTAACACAAGTTATCATCGGTTCGCTACTTGTTATTTTTCTGTTATTTATATTTTTGTTTCAGAATTTAGTGAACTCTAAGAAAAACACTCATTCTTTAATTTTGTATGGAACTTCGCATATTTCGGACAGCCGCTTAAGTGGGTCAAAAGGTTTTAATCTCAATGTCTCCCGATTCAGCGGAATCGACTGTATATGAAAAGTGATTTCATTCGGTAATATACAACCATGCCAAAGTATTTCAAAATTATTTTAAATTTTAATTATAAGTTTTTAATATATTTTATTGAATTTCTTGGGTAAAAGTATAGGTTTATAAAATGCACACGAGGCAAGACGCTGTATGAATGTTACATAGATAAAGAAATTTAAGAGGACTAAATGTAAACGTTGATATTTAAAAGAAAGTATTGTACATGGAATTTCTATACTTCTCATTATTTCTGTGCTGACACAGATACATGTTCATAAGTCACTATTTCGCTTCAGGCTCTACATAGATACAACTTGTGGACGTTTAATCAAAAGTGCTGCAATTTACAACTTGTGGATATGCAGCATATTCCTTAGTAATATATTGGGTAAGGATGAAATATGTGTCAATAAGCTATCTTTAATGTACCATACAGGGTGAGTTAACTAAAAGGGAAATTTATAGATAGTTCTAGTATTTCAAAAATTAATGTCATGCTGATGGAAATGAAAATAAGATTTAGTTTTCACCTATCTTTTTCTTGTAGTTAGTGTTTTATCTCTTACCACTTGGCACAGACATATATATCCTATAGCTTAATGTGGGCTCCGAATCACAGAAAGTGCGAGCACTCCTACTCCAGAGAAAATGTACTAGACAGAGTACCTCGCTGGTTTGCTATTAACTTGCAGTAAATAAATAATCCGATATTGCAGTATTAGGAATTAAAGTTTAGACCTCTAATTTAGAAGTCTAATGTGCCGACCTGTCCGTATCTCTATGTACAGCCTTTAATAAAAGTTTCAAAAAGCTTCTAAACTTAAGGAAACATTTAAAGAAACTATCGTTCAATTTTTATAATTATTAGTAGTAAGATACTTGATATTCGATAATACCAATATTTTAATAATTTCAGCAAGATGATTTAAACGATATTGCATAAAACTCACTGGGAATTTTAAAACTAAGGTACAACGCTGCATTTTAGTGGGAAAACAAAACTTTGATCCTCTGGCGGTTATGCAACCTGCTAGCTCACACCATATGCAGCGAGTTAAAAATAAATAATTAATTAAAACCTTGTTGAATTGTTTGCATAATTATTTGATATTTAAAAAAGTAGATGATTATGTACATCTTAAAAGTTTTCAAATGAATGTAATATTTTTGAGGCGTCATTAGACTGCTCTTATAGTATATGACAACGTATTACAATATTCCCAATGTTTTATTATACATAAGTAAAACTATTCCCACAACAAACAAAATTCAAATTGTAGAATGTAGGGAGAATGCATTCACAGTGTCCTGCAAACCGTTGCAAAGCTTTCAGAAAGGTTTAACGAGCAAGAGCATTTTCATATACGTATTTGAAAAGACGTATTACTTTATTCTAAGACTTGTAAAATATGTGCCAAGAATAAGGTACAAATATTTTTAATATTTCCTTAAAGCTTAAATTGATAAATAAAACCCTCAAGTAAGTTGTAGAGCATTTGATGAAAACCTTTTCAGTGACACGAAACATAGTTCTGAAAATTGTGAGGATACACCTTTACAAAATAATTCTGCAAGAATTCTGCAAGAAAATGGAATTTACATCCTAATATGTAGCAAATAATTTTCTTATACAACGAATATTTATTTAAATAACTGTAATCAACTGGCATAAAACTAATTTTTTGAACATTTGAAATCCGTATTGTATAAAACATATATGTTCACCACGTGTGTTCAGTAAAAAATACATAGAATGGTATTATTACCTACCACGTTATTGGATCTTATTTTTGAAACCTTATTCACTAGTATATTTTTACACTTTCGGGAGATCTACAAATACTTCAAGAAACATGATACTGCAAGACGACGAAACTCGTCCTTATGTACAGCAGCAGCTTTTGAAATCCCAAGAAGCTTTTAATTCAATATTCATAATATTAATAAATAGGTCTTGTGTTGCTTTAGATACTCCGTTTGAAAACAATGTGTACTTTATTTTTCACAGTTTAGTTTTCTCACACGACCTTCTTGAAGTTTGAAATTCGAATACTGCGTATCTTTAACAACAAAGCTAAACTAATACGAGGGCTGTTCTTTTTCTGCTGAGCCTAGTAAAGTAACACACAATACATTGACAAAACAAATTTATTTTTAATTTTTCAAAGTATTCCCATCCACATTCAATGCATTTTTGCATTCCTGAAAACCAATCTTCAAAACATGTTCGCCAGTCATCCCGCATTAGGTTATTTATTTCATTTTAAATGCGTCAACCGCGTCTTCGGTCGATGTAAAACGTAAACCTCGTAACGCGGAAATAAAAAGAAATCATTAGGTTTAGGTCTGGACTATACGGCGAATGACCCATTATTTCAATGTTTTGGGCATTCAAATACTCACTCGTTCGAGCAGCCTGAGCGTTATCTTAATGCAAGATGATCCTCCCTCTTGGACGTTTTTCGCGAACATTTTGGAGAACTTGAGGCAAACAATCTGTACTGTACCATTCAGCATTAACAGTACGACGATCCTCTAGTGCTACAGTGGAAACATGTCCAGTAATTCCAAAAAATGCGGCGACCATAATTTTGTTCGGCTTTTGTCACGAACAACTGTTGTTGGAGCCGATTGGTTCTCAAAAACCCAAACTGCCGACTGTTGCTTTATTTCAGTATACCCACGTTTCATCACTTGTAATGATGTTATACACCAAATGAGACGATCCAGTGTCAAAGTGATCCAGTGTAGATCTGCACCATGCCACACGGGTTTCTTTTTGAACTGGAATCAAGGTATGGGGAATCCAACAGGCGCAAAGCTTACGTACCATCAAATGTTGGTGTAAAATAGTGTCAGTTGCTTTCACAGCAATCTTTAAAGTTGCTTGAATACTCATGGCAGTAACATGCCGGTCTTCTTGAATCATATTTCGCCCAAGAGCAACATTCATTGTACCACCGCTTTACGGTGGCTACGGAATAAGAACTGTCACCAAACACTCGATTAATTTCCTCGAAACATTCTTTACGGCTTAAGCTACGCGTGAAATTGTAAAAAAATCACAGCAGGATAATGTTCTTTATTCAGTTCTATGATTTCTTGGGGAAAAAATAAGTTTAAGATATTATCAATAAAAATTACTTCTGCACAAGCTCAAAGGCAGATTTTCCATCATAAGATTTTGTTGAAAATACGAGATTTAAATACAGCATCAAAGCAAATCTAAGCAAGGCTGATAGTAATTTTGATTTAAGTTGGCTCTGTTGTTCCGAATTTTACAGTTGTCAAACATATTATTTTGTTCTTTTCTATAAATTCTGTTTCACTTGCATTAATAAAATGCATATTTGCCTCATACGCTAACATGATTTGGATTTTTTGAGAGGTTGTTGGTAATTGTAATTCAGCGGCAAGGCTATAAGCTGAACGCTATCCAAATAGAAAACATCCAAACTACACAGTTATTAAACGGAAGTGTTGGTCTGAAAAGAGGTAGTGGTAGTCGTCCCTTTACGGCAAGAGAGCCCAATATTGAATAAAAGGTGTTAGGTTTAATTGAATGGGAGGCTACGACAAGTGTGCGGGGTATTTCTCGGATTCTAGACAAACTAAAGTCGACTGTACACAGAATATTACACTACAGCGACCTATATCCTTAGAAAAACAAAAGTGTAACACTTTTTACCACAGGATTATAATGCACGAGTTAGGTACTGCGAATGGCTATTAAATCAACATCAGGAAAATCTGAATTTAATTGGCAATATTGTGTGGACAGATGAAGCGACATTTAAGCAGGATGGTGTATGCGTATCCTCATAATAACCATGCGTGGGCAGATAAGAACCCTCATGCAACTCGTATTCGAAGTCATCAATACCCATCCGGTGTTAATGTCTTGGCAGGTATGGTAAATAATTATTTCACTGGTCCTGTTCTTCTGCCAAATCGTCTTAACGCTGAAATTTCCTCATTTTATAAGTGAAGATTTTCAAATACTACTGGAAAATTTTCTACTGTTAATTAGATAAAATATGTGGTAGGTACCAAGAAGATGATGCTCCAACCCATTATAGAATCACAATTCAAGATTGGCTTCAAAATCATTTTTCAGATCGGTGGATTGGTCGTAGGGTTGCTACATCTTGGCCACCAAGCGCACCATGTAACGTTCTTAGATTTTTATTTATAGGATTATTTGAAGGATTTGGTATATTTCACAGCAGAGTAACGTCGGTAACTCTACCTCATGGTGGTGTGAACATGAGTTGTTGAATAGTTGATTTTTGTTCCCAAAAGCATCGACTGGCCTAGACAATAATTAATTAAATATTGTTTAATAGTTTTCCATAGCAATTGCAAAAATAGTATAGCATACAACATGCATATTACACAGTTGCCAAGTTTTCATTTCTTATTGTGCTTCCTGTAAAGTAACTAGCATGCGAAAAATTAATATTTTAGCTGATTTATATGTAGTATGCAATGCTGAACAGCGTGGCGTGTTATCGCGAGTTATGGGACACCCTGTCTACATCATGATGTTTCCTTTTCAATTAACAATTATTATAGTTGTTGGACTGGTCGAATTGTGGGTGCTTTTCGTTTTTGGCCAAGATCTTCCAGTACGACCACAGCTGATTTTTGCTTCTAAGGCTAGCCAGAGATAACAGTTTGCCAAAAGGCAACCACATTTGAGAATATGAGGGTAAAGGAGACATTTTGTCAACATGTTGCTAGTTTTCTAAATTGTCTAAAAATACGTAAATTGCTCTGGGTATATGTTATAACAATATTTTCGAGATAGTCTTCCTCAGAAAGCTTAAACTAATTTAATTGATTGTACAATATTTACATCATCGAATTGGCTTCTAGTGTTTGTGGTTGTATTTTCTACCGTTTACACGTGATAGTTTTTTTTAGTGGAAACTTGGTTAAAGTAAACTGTGATGTAAATGACTGGCAGAAGGCGAAAAGAATGCAAATTCAACATCTAACTTAATTGTATATTTGACAGATATTTAAATTACGCTAACTTAATCCTAATAACACCACTGTTATGCCACGGTAGCAAAAATGTTACCTATCACAATTTTGGATTTATTCCAGTCTATGTAAAAAAGTAATTCACCAAACACTTTGACGAATGTACATAAATATAATCCAGAAAATTATAACTATATTGTCATTGCAGTTACTTCTTTAAATTTACTTTCGAGTTATTTACAGCGTAAATGCTAATATACCAACAGTTCCAGAACTTTAAATCTCTTTTTTTTCTTTCGCTGAATAATTTTTTAGAAATGTGCATAAATCATATTTCTTAAGGGTCCCGATACGACTGCTTTTTCTCATATTATATGTATAATTAACCGACTCCCACTTGAGCCATTCCTTTTCAAGCGCTAGAAGTTTATTACAGCTAATTAGCGTCTCCCTTTAATTTCCTTTTCAACACAATCCTTGTTGTTACGATACCTTTAGGCCTACTCAAGTTTCACTTGCAAGATGGATATTTCCCATATTTAATTTCCGCCTTTTTGTTAACTTCTTCGAATACTTTCATCTTAAGTTTTCCATTTTAAATACTTTATTGATTGTAATTTATACCTCATACGCAACATTATCAACTTTCTTGAGATCTACGGAAGCCATTTTTATATTGCCGGTCCGGGCATGAAAACAAGCCTAGAGCAGCAATAAATACTTATTTTTTAATATACTCGTAGTTCCCTTGCTTTTGAATGCACCGTTTTCATAACAACTTTAATCCTGTGTAAAAATATTTATGTAGATTTTCTTTAAAATGGTTCCCAACAGCTGCTATTAGTTTGTTAATGCCCCTGAATTCCCAATAGCTTTTTTAACGTTTAGAATCAAAAAATAATCCGTGGGTGCTATATCTGGACTGTAAGGCGGGTGTTTACTTTTTTCGAAGCCGCAATCAATAATAGCAGCATCTACAGGTCTTGAATAATGAACTGGTGGATTGTCGTGCAGCAGCAAAACACCACGCGTCTTCTCACTTTAGTAGAATATCTGAGGCTTCCACAATTATCTGTTACAGCACTACCCTTCTGTTTATAATCAGCACAATTGTTACCATTATTTTTCCTGCAGAACGGATGATTCCAAAAGTTAATGACGGACCCAGGTTTCATATCCAGTAACTTGTCACCATGTAGTTACTCAAGTAGCTCAATCCCTCGAAAAAGTTGTCCGCCCCAGATATAGGTTATTACTATTTTATTTTGTCTGTAATAGATTTGCTACCACATTTTAAAACAGCGATAACTACCTGAAATGCTGACCTTTCATGTCATAAGGAACATAGCGCAGCACTATAATCATTATCTACCAACAACGCTTTTGGGTCTTATTGTCATCATCAGCCACATTCTATCCACTGCTGCGTATGTAGGCCTCCCTCGTTCGCTTCCATGCATTCCTATGTTGCGCAAGTCGGATCCACTGCCTTCCTGCTGTTTGTCTTAGGTCATCCATCTATCCTTTTTGGTGGTCGACCAACTGAGCGTTTCTGTAGTCTATGTAATGACGGTTTTAGGCCAGCGTTCTTCTGATTGTCTTGCGACGTTGCCGGCCCAGGACCACTTTGCTATTAATATAACTTGGGCGATATCCTGAACCTTCAATCTTCTACTTATGTCTTCGTTTTTAACCTTGTCCCGAGGAGTGATACCCAACATTGCTCTTTCCATTGATCTCTCAGTTACCTGAAGTTTTAACATACTTTGTTTAGTTAAGGTCATTGTCTGGATTCCATATGTCAAGACTGGTAGGACACAGGTATTAAATACTTTACTTTTTAAACTATTAGGTATGTTGCTTTTTAGAATGTATGATAGCTTGCCAAACGCAGCCCAGCCTAATTTAATTCTTCTTGTCAGTTCAGCTATTTGATCGTCCCTTCCAAGTTTTATGGTGTGACCTAAATATATATATTCTTGGTCCTAGGACGGACCGGGCTGGTTGTCTTGACGACGTTTCGGCAAAGTCACATTTGCCATCTTCAGGTTTTGTCGGATAACTTTCTGCTGATGCTTCTTGTAATACGAGAAGCATCAGCAGAAAGTCAAGACAACCAGCCCGGTCCGTCCTAGGACCAAGAAGTTGCTACGCGGAAGAATTCCTGGAAACCAACCACGGCATACAATACCCGCGGAATCCTCAAACTTCTTG
>JABXWE010032534.1:0-14776 GCA_014611495.1 Limonius californicus | reverse complement strand
CGTGCAAAACTGCGAATTATCGAAGACCAAGGCCCTTTAGCTGCAGTTTAAAATTTTATTTTTGTTCAATATAGATGTAAGATTAACCCTTTAGATAAAAGTTTTGAATAAATCCACACTGGCTTTTAATAGCTGACTCTCTTTGTTTTCCAAAAACTTTTGTTACATACGTTATTCAATTTTCCTTTGCTAAAACATTGTTAAATTACAAACCGATATTATTGCTTTCTTCATTTGTTATTTCACTACTTTAAAGCTGCTTAAATATATATTTTTCCCTTCGTTAAGGGGCTCAATTGTGATGTGAAGATCTTCTGGATATTGGAATGGATGGCTGAAGTGTTACTAAATCGTTTCGTAGAAAACTGGAAAACGAAAAGTAATTTGTAAGTCTGATTTGGGCCCTAAAACCCTAAGACTTATATTTGACAAATCCTGTGAAGTCTCAAATCAAAAGCATGTTTTACATATAAAGCCAGAGGCCAGATGAGATAAGTAGGTAACTTTAAATTTTACAGTTTAAATCTCTTGTTTTTGTCTTTACATGATACAATTTATATTTTGTTCCGTTTTATAATATAGAATTGTATAATAAAATTCTTATTTAATACATCAGTTATAATTGTTTATTATATTTGCCATGCATGTTTTATTTTGTGTATGATATGAGAGTATACAAAGGGTATTTAAAAGTTAGTGAAAACTTAAAGTAATGGAATACTGTTAATGAGAGCCTTTGTTATGTTCATTTAAAGCTGTGCCGCTTTATTTGAATTGGTCACAATTTAATGGCCGCTCCATAGAACTTAAAAACGCATTTTTAATGGCCTTTTTGTATTGCCTACAGTTTTGTTGGTATTTTTCTGTTCAAAAATTGATGTATTATCAAACCCGCCTCGATGTTTTCTTTCTTTGTGAGCCACATTTGCCGAGCTAGAAGGCACTTCTCAGAATTCCTTTTTTTTTTGCTGCGTTAATACTTCAATATTGCTTCCCGAAGGTTTTCCCGAAACTTGCACGTGGTAATTCCTTCCAGAATAAAGATTAGGCTGGAGACTGTTCTGCAGCGACGGAAGGGCAGTCGAAGCTAGACCCTTAAGAGAGACGGACGTAATTTCGAATATCGTTTTCTTTTCCTTCGCGGCGCTTCTGCTAAATTTTACCGTATCACTGCTGTAGAGCAAAATTAAATCGACTTAAGTCCGACATACAAATAATAGCAGAATGTTCGCTTTGGTTTTGGACAATTAAGGACAATAATTGCTCCGGTCGATTCAGTTCGGATTTTTGTGATGTGAAAAGGAAAAAAAGAAACCGTGCAAGTGTTTTGCTGGAAATGGTTTTGTTCCCGTCGTCCGAGACGTCTCGCTTCTGTCTCAACGTTAACTGACCTCGTTGAAAGCAACTTGGCACTCTACAGGGGCGTAACAGCCACATCTCGTTCCAACGCTGCCCCGAAGAATATCTTCCTTCTCTTTTTTTTGGCCCTGCATCTTGGAAATCGCCGTTACATTGTGCCTACCTCGTTTTAAGCCATCCACCGGAATTCAAGGTAAAAACCCAGTTTTTGTGTTGTGATAAAGAAACCTTTTTTGTTCGCGTTAACTTGCTGACTTCTAATTTAACTTCATGTAAATAAAAAAACTGACCTTCAGTCGCCACATGTGGCGTTAGCTGTTAATTATAAAACTACCAGATTATATTCTGTGTTATTCTTGTGAACTTCAGCGTCGTTGGTGTACGTAGCTGTACGAAAAACGTAAATCCCGTTGCACCAGTGGCGGCGAGTTTTTTTCCTGAACGTTCAAAAATTTAAATTATGTAATCCAAACTTATAGCGTTATCACTTGTCATTTTTTTGTATTGTCATTTTTAACCGTTTAATTATATGGGTGTTAAAAGTTTACTGTCTCTTATTGTGTCTTTTGTACTTGTTTGTGTAAGAATTTTGCAAGCTTTAAATATATAGGAGGAGGCACAATAAAGGTGAGTTCCATTCCCGTAAGCTGTCGGCCTTCCACGAGGACCTACAATCGGCTGGATTTGGAAGGTGGCGCCCACTTATTTTGACTCGCCCCGTACACAACTAAAGATTTTCTCCCATAAGTGATTTTCACGAACTCCCCCTACTCCTCTGAGATAAGCTGTAGGCCGTTTTCCATCCATCTGGTTACGGGTCGTCGGAAAAGCTCGATTGGTCCGTAACACCTTAAGTTCTTCTTCCAGTTTCCTCTGTTAAGAGCCTGATGGGTTTATTTCAGAAACAAGAGTTGTAGGTGTTCCCTGCTAAGTGCACATACAGCTTCCTATGAAACCTTTTGTAAGCCAAAGTAGCACAAAGGGAAGAAGCAATTACTATTAGTTTATGTGGGGAAAAAATGTTGAGCTTACTCGGATTCAAAAATACCCTACCAAATGCCATTATTTCGTTCAGCACCATCAAAACACTTAATTATGTCCAGTTGTCCATTAAGGGTAACGCTCTTATGACCGACCTCTCTTACTCTTTGCTGAGACCTTAGAATACATCTTCCCAACAGATGCTTAAAATAAATTGAGATAAAGGCAGAGACACAGTTGAAAGCTATGGTGACTTGATGCTGGGTGTAGTTCCAGGGAAGGAACTTGGCGGCGCCACTCTCGCTACTCGGTGCGCACTGACTACAACAGTTTGTTGCAAAACAAATGCTATTATGCCCTTTAGCATTTTTTCGTAAAAACAAAAGATTAGTTCAGATTGTAAAAACTATCATAGAGCGCATACACAAACAAGAAACAGCAGTCTACATTTTGTTCCTACTAAAGTTGGATTGCTTCATCTTCAGGAATAACAAACTAATAGGTGAAATACTGTTTATCAATAATAAGCAACTTTTTGTTTTCTTGTTTGCTTCCCTTTTTGATTCCCACCCTAAAAAAATAATAGTTTACTATGACAGGTGTTTACCTATAACTGTCTTGGTTGTGGACGTAATATTATCGAACTTTATATTAGAGGAAAAGGAACTCATTGCAATGATGGCGTGCTCGCTTTCCACGCAGTTAATGGCAATAGCTTGAAAATGCGGCAAGCTATAAAAAATTTCATAGTTTTTCGGTATATACTGAAAACTAAGCAATATTTCTGGAATTCCAACATGGATCTTAGTGCTCCTTGAGTTGCTGAACAATTCTCATTTAATCAAATATCGGTGCCTGTATGCAGGAATTTTTGGCCATATTTCCAAATTATAACTATGTGAGCGTATGGGAAACGGTATACCTACTACAGAATGGTTGATTTTTCAATGCACACTCATTAATTTCGTCAAAATCAAACTAATTAAAAAATTAAATAACGCTATGCGCTCTTTCCAATCATCTGTGACAAAATGCAATCACTTACAAGAGAGCAATGATTTGAAGATTACTTTCTTTTAATGTTTAATATTTTGATTTTAAAGTTTTGGAAAACTAATGAATTCTTAATATATATGTATATTGTGATGATTTTTGATTCATAAGTTCCGTTAAATTCATTTTATAAAAGACACTACTACAGCTGGTTGATATCTTGAAATTCGGTTCCATTGCGGTCATTAACAGAGGGCAGATCAAGACGCAGATAACTTCTTGCTTGGTCTGAAACTCTGCCAAGTTCGTATTTTGCATATACCTGTCACAAAGAGAGATTATTATTAAAAATATTCTATATTGAATAAATATGATAGAAAGATTCTATAATATGCCAAAAGCTTGGATATGAGCTTGGCTCTGGATTATTTAAATTCATATGGAAGTAGGCATGCAGCATTAATCGGAGCATTTTGTGAAGATGTGTATTTGATAACTGTGAAATAAGGAAAGTGTGTATTAGGCAGCTTTCGGACATGTACATTGCCTTTCTGAAATCAGAACATGGATAAACAGTGACGCCGTTAAGATAATGAAACTTTTTATAAAATTATTTTTCCTGTCAAAATATTAATTTTAAAATTGTATTTTGATCCAAGTGCCCATGCTGTAATTTTAAGTATTTTTAGCATCGTTGCTATATGCTTTTGTTAGTTGCTAAGATAGTTGTTTACAAAACAATGTAAAAAGAGCATCCTTTAGAACTTCGGCGAGGATGCACGCATTTTTGCTGTGTTCCCAAAAATTAAAAATTAATTAAAATCATTGTTGATTCTTAATAAAGTAAAAGTTTATTAACAAGTGTACCTAATCATGAGTTTTATTAAAGAAAAGAGTAAGGTAATATTACTTACCAATTAATATTGATGTAAGTGGTTCCTGAATGGAATACGTTGATTTTGTCGTTGTTTCACGCTACAAGATTTGGTCGCAGCCCAGTTTCAAGTAACATTTGGGGTCAATGACTTTCGATAATTATTATTTGGACGCAGAGATTACATCAGAAAGGTAAACTTATTACACATACCTTGGCAAAAAGAACGAGTGTTCCAGAGATCTCCAAATACAGCAGAAAATTATAATTAAACTTGTATAAATTTACACAGAGCATTTATAGGCATTTACTAGGTTAAAAGATTGCAAACGGCTATGGCGTGTATAGGTTCCAACTGAAGTTAGCTGCTTACTGGTAAATTGTATAAAATGTTCATTTTCTAATATAATAGTAAAGCGTAACTGAACCGACTCCTGAGATAGAGTTACTTATGTTCTACAGTTAGACCGTGGTATTTCAATTAACATATTTTCACGACAAGTTTCTAAAAGTTGTCACCTGGCGGCCAACTTACCTTACATAAATAAAAATTAAAGAAAGATATGATTGCGGAATGCTAGCTGGTCAAATCTATTAAATATAGTTTGATTTAAATTTTTTATTAATCTAGTTCATTTCAAATATATGCTGTAGCCACACGAAGGCTAGAGAGTAGGATTTAACCTGACGTCTAACGGCTTAACTATTGGACAAGCCTCCAAAAAGGATTAAAATTCTGAACGACCCAAGTGCTTTACAAAAATATCTGAGTAAATACTAAATACATGCATAAGACCAAGACAACAATATCGGGCAGTTACTCATCGCTAATCGGTTCAGAAATATAGCCTAATGCACAGTAATGTATTTTGTAAAACGCTGTTACGTAAGGAGTATTATTGCGTAGGTACACACGTTAAGCGAGCCGGAGGCCAATTTCCAGTGACACCTCAACGGTCTTAAAGCGTTTCCTGGCATTTTATTTTTAAGTTTTTATAATAAAACAAATATGGATTCAACAAATTAATGCAATTAATTATAAATTTAGGAAAAGTATACACACAAGAAGAATGCAATAAATTCCGAAAAATCTTAATTTTCCTCAACGGTCTTAAAGCGTTTCCTGGTATTTTATGTATGGTTTACGGTTAATACATTGCAGTAAGTTTTTGTAATAAAACAAATATGGATGTAGCAATCAAGAGAAGTTTTCACTAAACCTAAACAGATCGCTGTAAGCTAACTATTGATTAGAAATTTAAAATTTGACATTAAAGCCGACATCATTTGAAACAAATAAACTTATAAACAAAGGTGTCATATTGCGAAATAAAACAGATATAATATTTTAACAATACGACCTCTAGTAAACTTCTAAATAAAACATGATTAAAGTGTAATGTAGTAATGATAAATCATACACAGCTGCGAGCCCAAGAAGTCAATTATCATTGTCAACGTTACTATCATCTTCATCCTCGAATACGTAGTCGTCGTCTTCACGGTCACTTTCTGTATTAACCATAAAGGTTGAAGGTCTAACTTCTTCTATTACCCGTTCCTTCTCGAACGTTTTTTGAATTAATTCACTGGTATGTCGGCTACAGTTCTTTCATATCTCAGGAGTTACTCTATCTAAAGATTGTTGCCACATTTTTTTAACCTCTTCTTTTACACCTTTTACTTCGCCAATCTGTTTGTTATAATAATTTTTCGCGATACCCCATACCAATTAAGATTTTTCGGAATATATTGCATTCTTCTTGTGTGTATACTTTTCCTAAATTTATAATTAATTGCATTAATCTGTTGAATCCATATTTGTTTTATTATAGAAACTTAAAAATAAAATGCCAGGAAACGCTTTAAGACCGTTGAGGTGTCACTGGAAATTGGCCTCCGGCGCGCTTAACGTGTGTACGCAATAATACTCCTTACGTAACAGGGCTTTACAAAATACATTACTGTGCATTAGGCTACATTTCTGAACCGATTAGCGATGAGTAACTGCCCGATATTGTTGTCTTGGTCTTACGCATGTATTTAGTATTTACTCAGTTATTTTTGTAAAGCACTTGGGTCGTTCAGAATTTTAATCCTTTTTGGAGGCTTGTCCAATAGTTAAGCCGTTAGACGTCAGGTTAAATAATATTTACTATAGGTGTAATTAACGTGTTCTTTTTAAAAGTATACATAGGCAATGTATACTAAAAAGAAAAATTCCCTGTATATGCTGTGGTTGGTTTCCAGGGATTCTTCCGCGTAGCAACTTCTTGGTCCTGGGACGGACCGGGCTGGTTGTCTTGACGACGTTTCGGCAAAGTCACATTTGCCATCTTCAGGTCTTGTCGGATAACTTTCTGCTGGTGCTTCTTGTAATACGACTGTTGACACAGACACAAGTATCCCTTCCGATTCCTCATCTGATAGCTTTCTTTATGTTGAATACAATAAAAATAAGTTTTTCAAAATTGGTTGATAAATAACGGGGATATTTACCAAAATGTATTCAAATGAAAGTGCCAATATTCGAACAGACGTTGATACGGTTCTACCAATAAGTGATAAAAACAAATGAATTTTATTGTTCTCGTACGTTTTAATGTTTTAAGTGTTTATGTTGCGTTTTTAAGTTTGGATGAAAAAATTTTTTTTTTATTTTTGTAATAAAAGTATGTTTATATTTTTACAGTGCGCTTAAGGAATATTAAATAAAACTAAAATAGTGTGGCTACATGAAAGGTAAAATGTAGTAAAAATGAATTAAAACAAGATTGTACTCATCACTCTAAAATTTTATTGGCCACCTACACAAGATAAATATTAAATATAAAATTATCTAAAAATTACAATAAAAAAATCTTAAAATTAAAACTTATTTAGGTATATTATAACAGAACACTTTAAGTGAATATCAAACATTCATTGTCTTAATTATATTTTAACGTTGTAACATTGATTGCACAGTTGACTTATTTTCTACGGTATGTATTCAAAATAGCAGCCTAGAAATGTGAACACTTACTATAATTTTGTTTCATCTTATATTATTTCAGGTAGGTACTAAGATTGTACAATCTTAAGGAGGTATTTTTGCAAAGTTGGGCGTTTTAAGACAGTGAAGTAGTTTGTACAATTCCAGTGCTAGCACCATCATCATTGACTAATAAAGGGGAATGTTTTTTCTTCAAAACAATCAAGAATCATAAAAAGAAAGAAAAAGGGAATTATCAAATACATCACTTCAAATTTAAACTAACGTGGAATGTTCTAAAGCACTCAGGTTCTGTAAATATGTGTTATGTGTTCTATCAAACTTTCTTGTTAAGCTCTTTGACTATGATATAAAGATTCTAAAATGCTGTAAGAGTTAGAAATGGTAAAAAGGGTTACAAAATTCTACTGTAAGTTAAAACATCAACCCCGACTGGTACCAATTAGATAGGAATTTCGGGAATAGCACCTGTTCCTCCTGCAAGCTCATACACTTTTCTGGCAACTTCGGCTGCTAATTTGTCAGTCTCATCTTGTGTAGCAGCTTCTGCATACACCCTAACTATATCTTCTGTACCTGAAGGACGCACAAATGATCTAGCCCTACTGTATTTCTCAACTAGAAGATCTATTTCATCTTGCAGGCCTACAGGGGATACACATTGCCTTTCTGCATCTTTTGTTGTAATTACATTCCTGTCCTATAAATAAAATATTGCACAGCTAAACTAAACCAATCTAAAACAAAAAATGTTATACCTGAACAGTGACTTTCAGAAGCTTGTTAGGCAAATCGGTGTAAGTTGCTTCCCATTGCTGGATGTCCCATCCTTTGGCATGCAAGATTGTCTCGACTAATAGCATATCTGATATGGCATCTCCTACAGTCTCATTGATTACATCTATTAAGGCTAAGAGGTTGCTTGCAGCCTTTTGCTGATCCTCTGACAAACTAAAATAAAAATTTATGGTAAAAAAGACAACAAAAAGATACATTTCTATATATTTGATTGATTTTATACCAAAGGCATCAAAAACGAGCAAAATGGAAGTATATACCAAGAATAATAACCTTGAAATAATTGATAACATAATTCTGAATGCCCAATTTAATAACACCATCCATGTATCAAATGTCATCTAGAACTCCAGTAAGTGGCGCCGCCGCACAGGGGGTGAGATAAACAAAAAAAGGCCGGGAACGCGGCAAGGGAGGAGTTGAGTAAGGGATGCGTGAGTGGCGGGTCGTGGCGCGGGAATAAGTTTCGGGGGATTATTCATTGTTTCTCGGTGTATATAATTTTAATGTTTAGTTTAGTTAATGACTGAAGACGGGCGAGCGTGTAGGATTAATTGTTGTAAGTGTAGTAGATAATAAATGTATATAGTGTAGACGCAGTGTTTTATTTTGGGCGATCTGTATTTCGAATTAAATTCGACACCTATAACACATTCATTAAAAACTAAAGATATCATAATCAAACTGCATAAAGCTATCAAATCGTTGGAGTCAAACATTGGTGACAAGCAGAAATGAGGCAAAACACACAATAAACTTAGGAGGGGTTCAACTAGAGCAATTGAATAAATTCAAGTACTTAGAAGTAATAATACATGATGGCAGACTAGTAGGGGAGATAAAGGAGAGAAGAGAAGAGCAGGTAGGTAAATTTTTCAATAGCATAAACATAGTTCCTGACAAACAGAAATAAAAGTACTTTGAAGGAATTATTACATATTGTGGAAGAGTAAAAGAAGGGATAAAGGAGCAAAGAGGAGGCGTTGGATTGAAACAAATAATGCCAATGTGACAACTGTAGTCTTCTACCTTCACGATACACGTTTCCGAATGATATTTGCAAGTAATTAGTTGGCTATTATTAGTACAAGTACTGGCGATTGTGTTTTAGTTTTTACTTTTTGACGAGATTATACATTTTTTGGGTCTGAGGATGCTGCAGGATTAGCTGTGAAAGCGTTAACCAATTTATTTTATTTTGAAATATATTTCGTGGGGCTGACAAGGTTGTTTCATTATTTTACCTAACAGCAACCAATTTGGGTCAAAACAAATAATGGCATTGTGATAACTAGAGCTTGGAATGTTATTTTTTAGCATATCTTTGTAAGATTTTGTTTCTACACAACTTTCATAATATTAAAGCGGTTTTTGTGTTTTTTAAAATGCATATACAGCCAAGTTTTTTTTAATGCATAAGCAAAATCTTAATTTGCATATTTAAGGGTATCTTGTTTTAAATTTTCTTAATTTTTGTTTTCAAGTAGTCGGAATTTTCTTTTGTTTCTGCACAAAGTTCATGGTTTTAAAGCATTTTTTGCGTTTTTTAGCGCCTAAATGCATATTTAGCCAAGTTTTTATTAAATGCTTATACAAAATAACTTAAAGGTATCTCTCTTTATATTTTCTTGGTTTTTATTTTCAGGTAGGTGAAATTTTTCTCGCAAAGGTGAACGCTCGTTTTCAAATTACAAACATTTATTAAGTAATCGGAGACAATGTTTAACAATTGATATATTAATTTAGAATAATTTAGAAAAGTATTTAGTTTTCATTTTGCATGTTTTAGTGCATAATTTAGCTATTTTTGAAGCATATTTTGCAATTTTTTAGAGCATATATTCCAAGCTCTAGTGATAACCATAGTCTTCTATTTACAAGATACAATTTTCATAATGATATTTGCAAGTAACTGCACTTCGTCCAATGATCATTTATGTCACGTGATTATTCGAGTATTCAATAAATGACAAACGCTTAAAATGTTATCTAGGTGATTTAGGCGTTGGTGAAATATAACACATTTATGGAGCCGGCCTCGGTGGTCTAGTGGTTAGCGCGTTTGCCTTTAGATCCAAGGGACGCGGGTTCAAACCTGGCTGAGGTCGGCGAGATTTTTCTAGCGGGGAAAAATCTGAAAATGCGCCTTCTGTCGGATAAGAAGTAAAGCCCGTGCCACTACGATGTGTGACACGTTAAAAATCACTACTGGAGTTGGAATTTCCCCAGATAGGTAGGGTGTACAATGGGCTAAATGTGGCCTAAGTGCATAGAGATGCTTGGAAAACCGCGTCCTAGATCTCGCTCTTTCAAAGCAAGCAAGCAAGCAACACATTTATGGTTGTTGATCTAAAACTCAACATGCGTTTTAAAATTCTCTGTGTGATAGACAAAGATAAAAACCGTACACGCATGTCCGAACTTGTGTTCGTTTTTCTACTACGTTACTCAAATCTCACAAACCGGTAACTGTCAAATGTTGTAAAATCGTTTACTGGCGCGTTCTTTTGATTCTTTGCTTATTCTTAAAAAATTGTTCTTTTAAGAACAAATTTACGCCAGTTTCGTTCTTTGATTGTAGGTAGATATTTTAAATTAATGCTTTTAATGTAATAATTATTACTCAACAACAAATTATAACTATTGTAATGGTATTTTTGGCGCCTGATTGGTTTGCAACCCATTTTCCTCTCTTGATTTTTATGAAACGCGCCTGTGCGAGACTTGGATAACAATTGCATTTCCGGCGACCATTTTTGTGGGTCACTGACAATTTTATTTAAGCGACGATCGAGGTTCCTCTGTGAAGTATTCCATACTTGAGTAATTTTCTCGTTATATTGAGGACATCTTGTATTACATCGTATTCTAATTTAGTTTGAAGAGAGTCGATGTGGGTCTTTGGCCGATTTATATTCGTCGTTTAATTCTTGTGTTAGTGTCAATCGGAGATTTTCGATTGGTAAGTTTCATTCTTTTGATTCGAGCATGCTAGCCTAACGCATTTCTTCTTTTATTTATTAGACAAGCATTTGGGGGCAGATTTCGCCAAAGCTTGGTATTGTAATGAGATCTTGAATTCTGCGTGTCCCAAATAATTTGCTGGATTTATACCGACAACGGGCAATTGCAGCACGTGTTCCGACGGGCAGCCAGATGTCCAAGATCGCTGAACTACGAAATACGCAAGTGAATTAATTGTTTAAATTTTACTTTGATTTGTAGAGTTGATTAAAATCACTCATTGTTTGAGATACCTATGTGTCGGGTTATTAATTTAATTTCAAGTTGTTCAACGGGTTTATGACTCATTTGTTTAGATTAAAATTTCTATACTTTAGTGTGTTATGTATTTCGTACATATGCACGTGATTATCACTTAGTATATACAGGGTACGTCATAGAGAGCTGTAATATTACGTTTGTTCGGGGTTGTTGTTATCGTATGATGTGTTTATAGGGCGCTTTTATTCGCTGGAAGTACTTCTAACGACTGCGGGCGTTTTTAGAGCTCATAAACGCTTGGTGTATATTTTCAAACGTAGTATTTTTACCTTGCTCGTTTACATTAATCTTATTTTCACTATATTAAGTGAATGATACGGGTGGTGTGTACGTATACAGGGTCATCGTGCATTTTAGCACAATTATATATATATGTGACTGGGGAAATTATTTTATCAATATTTTTTTTGCATCATTAAATCACTGTTGTTGCAATTGGTCTTATTATTTATTGTTTACCCTATCTCTGATAATTTTGTATAAACGAAGCAATTAGATAAGTGTGAAGAACCTGAGGTCCAGTTTACTCTAATCTACATCTGAATTATTATCAGCGAAATCTTTCAAGCTGGTGGCGCCCTTTTTACCGGTGATTGACGAGTAGTTAATTACTTTATTTATTTGACTTTATTTGTGAACCGCCCATCTTCGATTGAGGTTCCGGGAGGCTGATATTAATCTACGAATTACTTATCTAATTTACAGGAATTTCCGTAGGAAATTATTTGCAGGCGTCATACTATATAACCTATAATTTTTAGATAATGCCATGTGATCTGAAGTTTTAAAATCCTGTACTCCTACAATATGGGACAATTGTGTTCGACACACCGAAAATATAATTAAAAAATGATACGAACGGGAGGCACCATTAATGGAAGAAGTTGCACCGTTGATCATCAACGTAGGTGAAGATGACTCCACTTCGGAATCAGAAATGGAAGAAGATTAATCAACGCCATCGTTTTTAATCAATCTTTGTAAAGTCAAGATCTAATTTTTCATAAAAGAAGTTCTGTGTCAATCTTATTTATTCGATGAAGTACCTCGTCAAGTAGTTTTTTTAAAACCATTTTAATTTGTTAACTCTATATTCATAACAATAATTTATTTCAGTTGTTTCAGACTATTTTAAAATGATTTTTTAATTTTTATCAATACGTTTAACGTGTATGTGAAACTTCCAAAGGAAGCTAAAATTAGGTACTACAATTATTGGACTAAAACAGAAGCGTGGCCGACTCAAAAAATATCAAAAGCACTTATTTTCAATTATTGTAGTTGTATTATGTTTCACTTTAAAATAAAGAGTCCCTTAAAAATTTACTGTGTTTATTTATTAGTAACAATAGTAAAAAATAATATACTGTGCAAATTTTACTGTGTATTTTTCCTTTCTAACCTAGTATTTCGATACATTTTACTACCAGTTAAAATTCCACCCTTATAATAGTACCTCTTGGCTGCCTACCTCATCAATAACAAATTTAAGTGTGATAAATAATTAAAATTTCACAGCTTTATAGTAATTTCATAGCAGAACGCAATTTAAATAGCCCGCTCTTTTATCCGTCAACGCCAATTTTTATTTTCATGGAACTAGAACCTCATTTGACTAGTTATTAGTACTTGCATCTTAAACGAAACGCATTACTTGTCACGTGACGTAAAAGATCTATTGGACGAACTGTAGTTGGCCATTATTAGTAAAAACACCATTTGTATGTACAAAAAGCAAGTAATAAAAGTAAGAAAGCAAATTCAAACGAATAATTTATCTTATTGCGATACAACAATCAAACTGAACAGAGAGGGGCACATGAGAAGGCTGCCACTTAAAAAGAAATTCTCTGTATTCTTCCACAAGGTTTTGGTCTAAAACGTTAAGATATTTTTTTGGAATTTTCACATTATTTGAAAAAATACCTTGGAACTTGTACAAACTTTATCTCGTGTGGCGTATTTTAAACTTCTACAACCGTGCTAGATTATTGGATTACTGACCTTACCTTGAGCTGGCCCAAGGACTAACGGCACAAGAATAGATACTACTGATTCTAAATATAAATTAACAAATAAAGATACACTCTTTCGCTGTTATACAAAATGGTCGTTCTGCCTTTGTTGAATCTATACTCTTTCTTTAAACAACATAATATTTTTTATATTTTAATAGGTAATTAAATATACGAATATAGCTAAAGTGTTGAATACACTAAAATATGTGTAAACCAATGAAATTAATTTTAGGGACTGCTCAAGCAAAAATATATCATGTGGCTATAACGTGATTGTGAATTTTAATGTCTAATACCTTTTGGAATCCGGAACTTACAACAATCATTAGTTTTTGAGGTTATGTTACGTAGTAATGGCAGAAGATAACACACATTGGTTAGAATAACCGAAAATTATACATGTATATATTATATGTATACTATCCACGGTTAAAAATTGAAGATGTATAATCTATTCAGGATTGATTTGCCATCCAGCAGGCTGTTTTTTTTCTTAAGTTGCATTTCTTAAATATTATTTGATTGATTTCTAGCAATGTCAAAATGAAATTGCCCTGTTACCAGCTCTAGAGTCCCCTACTTTTCTAAAATAATCTAGTAAGTTTAGAATTAATAAAACACATAATATATTATACCTACTTAATTGTCAGAATGGTGAAAGTTATTAACAAAGTGACTAAACTGCAAATTGTGAAAGCTTTCAACCAGTATAAAAGAGATAGGCCAGACTTCACACGATTTAGCATTATAAATAGATTAATTGATATATTTGGGGTAAGCATGTATTATTTCTTAAATATTCAATTGCAAATTACTTATAATTTTAGGTGTCTGAGCGTTCTATAAGGGCCATTTTATCACAAGAACAGGACGTTTTGAAATCATCCATCTGTAGTAAACGTGCTAAGACGGACGTTTTCTTATATTACACGTTTAGAAAAGATTTGCAACGACAAATTTGAACATTGAACATTTTACTTTCGACAAACTCTTGGCCGACTCTCGCGAAAATTTGGAATACAGGGGGGGCAGGACTACTTTATTAAAAATTATTAAATCAATAGGTTACAAACACAAAATGGTGAATGGACGCAAAATTTTATGTGAACAAAAACACGTCGTTGCATCCAAAATTAAATTTTTGAGACAATTTCTCCAATATCAAAATTATAGTGAAAATGTGACATTCGTGTACCTAACGTGGATCTACCAAAATGGATCCGCGAGTCGTTAATGGGTACACGAAACCGATCTTAAAAGTAACCCAGCCAAAATTAGAAGCGATGGGAAGAGGTTCACGATTTTGAATGCGGGATGTAATTGAGGCTTTTTGGAAGGGTGCGACATGTTACTAGACTCAAAGAACAACGACAGGGACTATCATAAAACTATGAATGGGGAAATTTTTCAAAATTGGTTGGTTAATCAGCTGATTCCTGCTTTGGACAAGTTGCAAGGAAAATTTGTCGTGGT
>JABXWE010032533.1:0-31583 GCA_014611495.1 Limonius californicus | reverse complement strand
TTCTTGTGGGTCACAAAATCTTATAAATCCTAAAATATTAATTGATAATAAGAATTTGAATAAAATATTGAGCGAAATGCTTCCCTTGCACTTTTCCATAAATCAAACCCTAAACTGAAAATTTTTTCCAAATATCCAATAACGGCTATACACGTAAATAGCCTGCTCTTAGATACATCTCGGAACTGCGTGAGAGAGATTTCAGAGTCCACACCAGACTTCGCCGGTTATCAACTATAAGAAACAGAGATACACCCTTTCTCGTAGTAAACATCTTAATAGCGTTTGTTCCTCTATAACAAATAGTTCGCCGGCAGCGTACCCTGTTATAATCAATAAGGCTGCGTCACTCGAAGATACAGCTGCCTATTATATCTCATTCCTCCAATTTAGGTACAAAATCACGGTTTTATTTTTTGTGTATTAAAATAAAGAGTGGACGCAAGGCCTCCGACAAGCGGGCCTATTTAACTGAAATAAATAGTTACCCAACGTGATTTGCCGATCAATACCAATAGTATGTAGGAGGTTTCTTTGGGGCTTCCGACTTCGTCACAGAACTGCCTATCGACTCGGCTCGTCACAAACTGCCTATCACTCGGCTCGTCACAAACTGCCTATCACTCGGCTCGTCACAAACTGCCTATCACTCGGCTCGTCCCAAACTGCCTATCACTCGACCCGTCACAAACTGCGTATCACTCGGCTCGTCGCAAGCTGCCTATCATTCGGCTTGTCACTAGCTGCCTATCACTCGACTCGTCACAAACTGCGTATCACTCGACTCGTAACAAACTGCCTATCATTCGGCTCGTCACAAGCTGCCTATCAGTTGCTCGGCGCAAACTGCCTAACATTCGGCTCGTCACAAGTTGCCTATCACTTAGCTCGTCATAAGCTGCCTATCACTCGACTCGTCACAAACAGCCTATCACTCAGCTCGTCACAAATTCCCACAACTTCGCAACGTCGTAAACTCGCCGCTATTTCACTCTGTCGTATAATTTCTCTTTGCACTACTCCATACACATAACGTCTATATATTATACATTCTCAACTTTCCATATATCACTTTGTCTTTCTCCTTTTTTTTTCTGTTTATATACTTACACTTTAGTTTCTTGTTCATTGGCTTCGTAGCTTGTTTTTCCTTTCCTGGCTCTATTATCTCGTCTTTCTCGTTTCTTCACTCCCCAAATTTCGGAATATGTTTGTGCGTGAACACATAGATACATAAGACGAAAATTGTTAGTAATATGCTATTATGTATAACATATTAAAAACTAAATACAGGAAACCCGAACTAACATACGAATTCTGTAATCTTCATCGGGAACAGCTGATGAAGAGGAGAAGGAGAATAAGCGGGTAGGAAAGGGCAGGATAGGGGGATTTCTTTTATGTTTGGGTACCTATTTTATACTTTTATTTAAATTTAATATTTCGATTTATATGAATATAAATTTATATAGATTTTGATGATTTTACAGACTACCTTCCCCGAAAATTTCTTAAAAAACTTATTCTTCCTCCCAATTCTTACTGTTTCACGCTTCCTGGCAACTTTTGTCTCTTACTCAATACTTACTGATACATTCTCGATAAACTTAAGTTATCGGGTTTTCTCGTATTAACTTCCTCTGCCTTTCCCTTATCTCCTTGCACTTTCATGTCCATTGCATACCTCTTCTCCATCGCAACTCAGTGTGTCTTCACTCACTCCATTTCCACTTCTCTCTAATTTCTCCACGCCCTGAATATCAGTTTGGATAACATTTTTAAAAGTAACGATATTATTTATCATTTCTTAACTAACCTAACTACTTTTCATGAGAGATTCTGCCTATACAATCATATTTACGATCTTCTAAGGACCTAGAACTGTACGAATGCTTTTAATCAGGGGTCGGCAGTCTTTTGGAGGGATCAGACCATTTAATTAACCAATAAGTGGGGGGAAACAACTCTTACAGGCAAGCTTAGCCATGAAACCAATGGCGCTATCTTAACCCTTAAGTCGGGAGGTTGTATCGAAATCTTGAATGCCCTCCTGGGGGAAGGACATTGGAGCCAGGGTGGCGAGGCTCAGCTGGCGTAATGGCAGTCACGTCCCTTCAAGTGAATACCTGCGAGCTGTTGGGGTTGTGGTAGGTTATTATACAAACGGTTTTACGATTTGTGAAACCACTAGAAGGTACCAATCGAAATGTGACAGCCGATAATTCGTCTGTTACCACACGAAATAGAATTTTTTGACGAAACTACGCGGGCTCCAGAAGGATGTATGCGGCCTGTGGGCCGCGGTGCGACCCTTGCGTTAAATGGTTTGGTCTAGCTACAGTTTGTGAGAACTTAGTTTTTCGTAAAGAATGATCTATTTTTATTGTCAGTGGATAGATAACTATAATAGGTTGTTTTTTCTAAAATTGTATGCAAATATTTACTTATTATATGTACAGTTTTTACGCTTACCTTCAAAGAATAACAGCGCAAATTGCATCTGTTATTATGTAAAACTTGAATTACTTGTTGCCAAAGTCTTGTATATATGAATTAATATTTCACCGACTATGCAGTTTTATTATTTACTGCTAGTTCGAAAGTGGGGCAAAAAGTGAGAAAAACTAGGAAGCGATCAAAACTTCTTTTAACCCAATGTAAACCGATCTCGCGACAGGAAGTCTAGAAAATATAAGAAGGTGTATTTATTGGCAGGGCGGGGGCTGGAAGTGAGCGTTATAAAATGCAACGCGCAAGACTCGTTCAAAAAAGCACAAAAACTTTATTTCAAGGAAAACACATAAAAATATATAACATCCGATGCATTTTATTTGCGCCGGATTTTACTGTGCGAAGCAGTTTCGTTACATACCGAATTGTTCCCAACCTCCAAGAATTAGAATTGACGACAAAAGGGGCACAAAGGCACATTCAAAATAGATCTTCACACGGCCAATTTCGAATAAAAATGTACGCCCCAAAGCAAACACTACAATAAATTTAGAACTATTTGCTTTCGCTTTGCAATGATAATTAGAAATTTGCTGGTTTGTGTATCTTGTTTGCGGTGTTCGATGACAAAGGGTTGAAAAAGGCGCAACGCGTTGCCCCGTATTTGAATATATTGAATGTATTTATTTTTATAAAGGCACTTTACTGTATAACAGCCAAATGGGCACAAAAGGTGTTATATGGGTCGAGTTTCATAAAGGGTTAGTTTGCATTTCACTCGCAAATTCTCTAAATATTACGTTCGCTTTGTCCTTTTCCATTTTCAACGTTGGAACCAGATGGTACAGAAATGGGATTTAAAAAAAGATTTACGCCAAAAACTTATTAGCTGAGTGGGAGTTAAAACTAACGCCGCTATATACATCATCCTACTCCTGCCTGCTCATTTTATTAATTTCATCATTAAGCAAAATCTTGAATTACACTTCGGTGGGCGTTAAAAGAAAGCGAACGTTGAATAAAAATGTCTACTAATTTTTAATTAAATCTCTTAACTGTATGTTATAAGTTAGCTGATTTTAACTATATTAATTAGAATGCATCTTCACATAAAACGGAGCGGTTAATGAAGAGCGTACAGAACGATCCTTAAAACTTCAGTAAAGCCCTTTAAAACAAACAGAAGAAATGTTCTGCCTTACAGGTGTCAGAATTCTATTTCTTCACTGAAATGTGGACACGGGACTCTATAACTGGAAGCTGAACCAAAACAACCTCAATGTATTCTTATTGTGTTATAATTCTTCTCTGAAATCGAAGTGTTTGCACTTTCCGGGAGTTGGAGGCCACATTAAGCTGTAGGTCCTATGTGGCTGTGACAATTAAAACGCGCTACACTTATATAAGAGAAAAAAGTGCTACGTTCTTAAAGAGATACAGAACTTATTAAACGACAGTTATCTATGTAGGTAGGCACTTACATGTTGTAACAGAGGTTATGTTTTAATTTGTTCTTAAAACTTGTAGTCTAATAGATAACATTGACGCAATATGCTCGAAAAAATTATGTCTTTGTTTAATCTTCAGGCGTGATGTGAGGTACCCACCACTTACACAACAAATGTACATTGAGGTTATGTGATTATTCATCCCTATAGGACGATCAAAAAACTGTTAATAAGGCCACAAAACGAAACGAATGTCTTAATTTAATTCACAATTTTACAACCTTATTATAATTATTTGGCAATGGTTAAATTAAATGTTAGGTTCTGTAGCGATTAAATTTTAATATTGCTATTAATTAATTATAATGAAGCTTATATGTAATACTCTAAATTAAATTTAAAAACTTACTTTATGTCCAAAACGGTTGGTAATGGAAACCAAACGATTGTGTTCATATAACTGGCAATATTACAACCCTATTGTAATTATTCGATAGTACTCGAATTTAAGATTAAATTCTATAGCAAATTTCCAATTAATTATAATGAACTACGCAGCACCCTAAATTCAGTTAAGATATTCATTTTATGTTCAAACTGTTGGTAAGGTTTTGCCATGAAACCCAAACGTTTGTCTTAAATTACGTTGCAATATTATAGCTGCATAGTAATTATGTGAAACTACATAAATTCAAAACTAAATTCTACAGCAACTAAAATTTCAATTTTACAACTACTAATTAATTATCATAAAGTTTATACGAAACACTCTAAATTCAGATAAGTTGCTTATTTTATGTTTAAACTGTTGGAATTGAGTACTACAGCAACTACAATTTCAATTCTGCAACTACTAATTAATTAAAGGAAAGTTTGTACGTAATACTTTAAATTCAGCTAAGATATTTATTTTACGTTCAAACTGTTGATAAGGTTTTGACATGAAACCCAAACGTTCGTCTTAAATTACGTCGCAATATTATAGCTGCATAGTAATTATGTGAAACTACATAAATTCAAAACTAGATTCTACAGCAATTAAAATTTCAATTTTACAACTACTAATTAATTATCATAAAGCTTACACGTAACACTCTAAATACAGATAAGCTACTTATTTTATGTTCAAAACTATTAAAGTTAAGTAGTACTACAGTAACTACACTTTCAATTCTGCAACTACTAATTAATTAAAGGAAAGTCTGTACGTACTACTCTAAATTCAGCTAAGATATTTATTTTATGTTCAAACTGTAGATAAGAGTTTGCCATGAAACCCAAACGTTGGTCTTAAATTATGTCGCAATATTATAACCGCATTGTAATTTGTAATTATTTGACAGCAAGTACATAAATTGACGATTGAATTCTACAGTAATTAAAATTTACAACTACTAATTAATTAAAGAAAAGTTTATACGTAATACTCTAAACTCAGTTACGACAGAAATGTTATGACGAGAGTGGATGAAAACGATTGTCTTAATTTAATTCACAATATTATAATCTTATTATAATTATTTAGCAGCAAATTAAATGATGGGTTCAATAATAATAAATAAAATTTTAATTTTCAATCTACCATTTAAATGTAACATAGTTCTATATTCTCAATTCAGTCGCGACATTTATATTTATATTTGCAAGGCAATGGCAAACCAGCGAGGTATTCTGCCTAGGAAACCTTGTCTGGAGTAGAAGTGTTTACACTTCCCTTGGTTCGGAGCCCACTTTAAGCTGTAGGTCCTCTATGTCTGTGACACTCTGAAAACGCGCAACACAGGCATAGGAGAGGTCGATCGCTACGTCTCGTAAGAGATGAAGTACTCGAAGAAGAAGAATAATATGATTGTCCCTTATCAGGGAAGCAGCTTATATACGTATGTCTGAAAGGATAAACAAGCGATTTATTTTCCATGGTATACATTTACCAAACTGTTACAATACGTCTGTATTACTGACTAGTAAATTAATTTTAAAAGTGCTATATTATTATTAGTGTCAAGCAAACCGTCAGTACAATTTTAATTTAAAACAAATTAGTCTCTATTCTATAAGTTAATTGAAAATTTAAAGTGCGTATTAATTATACCTATACGATTAGCTTTGTAAATTTGAATGGGTAATCTCATTAAATGCTTTGCTAATTGCCTTAATTAATTAAACGACACGGCTATTGAAATTAGTTGCTAACTTCACAAATTATCGATTTATGAAGTAATTTCATGAATTATTATTTAATTACCTTTTTCTAAGTCCGTTGTTAAAGTAAATAATTTATATTTACTGAAGTTATACTTTCTCACCAGGGAGAGAGAATAATGCTGTAATTGCTAATAAATTAATATAATATTTTATGTATTAATTTGAGACACCCGTTTTATATGATATTACCTAGCCTTACCGAGAACTTTAATAGTAATTGTAGAAATACAATTGCACTGAATTTTCAGGCAACTACTCCTGCAGTAAATTAATTTACCGAATTACTGCACGATTGTTCTAATTTTATAAAGCCCTTAATCGAATTTATATTCTGACAATTAAGTTAAATTTATTAATAATATTGTATTTTATTTTTTAAGCTCAGGCGTATGTTGTATTTGCAATGGTCCACCCTGTTGCGGAAAATTTAATAATCCCACTGTTGTGATTTAATCGCGCTGGATTCTAAGTTCAGCCAATTAGCTAAACAGATCTTGATAATTATCACATAATTTCACAAATTTCAACTTCCAACTCCGTGAGAGTACTTCGTCTGTGTAAAATTGACGTCGTTAATTATGCTCTACAGGTTAAGTTGATTACCGTGAGTGAGCAATAAGTTATTAAATTTTGCACCAATTTTCTCGAACCTGCAATCAGAAATCGGGTTTTTTTTGCTGAACTGATTAGAAACCGCTCGATTTTCTATTTTAATGCAAATAGAAATACGGATCAAATATGCACCAAAACCGAACTAAGGCAAAACAATTCAAAGCAAGGTGTGAGATTTTTAATCCAATTATGCAAGTTATGTAAAGTAATTAATAATTTAGTATTTATTTATTAGGTAATCTTATATTTTATGTATTAATAATCCAATTATAAGATGTGCGCTGAACCATACGTACCGATTTAAGTTAATTTATTGGATTATTACCCCTTCTGCGTAATTAATTAAAGTATTCGTGCTAATTACTGCATATTTTTTCTAATTTTATAAACTTAGCAATTGTGCAAGTACTTTGTTTGTTTACAGTCGTCGTTGACTCAAATTTTCATTACTTTTTACAAATTAAGCGTAAACTGTTAACACTCATTTGTACTTATTAATTAACATTTTGTTTTACCTACCCTTTGCGGAAAATTTAATAATATCACTGCGATTTAATTTAGCTGGGTTTTATTCATTCAACTGATTATAATCCCAATCACCTAATTGAATTTGTGAATTACCACATAATTTTTCTAATTTCAAAATAAGATGCAACTCTGTATAAGTACTTCGTCTGTGTAAAATCGCCCTTAATTGACATCGTTAATTATATTTTACAGGTGTAATTGATTACCTTAAGTAAGTAATAATTTATTAAATATATATCAATTTCCCTGAACCTGCAATTATCAATCGCATTTTTGTTTACTTACATTCTACAGATCAATGAATTATTAATAATATTATAATTACTTATTAATTATTAATAATTTGGTGTATTAAGCTGTGAAAATAGTTATATTTTCCATAGTTTACCCTTACCGAAAACATTAATAATCCAACCGTACCACAATTGTGCTGATATAGTTGCGCTGAATCTTAGGTAAACTACTTCTATATAGCAAGTTTAAGTTAATTTATTAAATTATAACCCCCGTTGCGTAATTAACTAAAGCGTCCATGCTAATTTTAGTATTTTTTTTTTAATTTTATCGGCTTGGCAATTGTGTGTGTTAAATAGCGTCCTTAACGGAATTTTTTAATTATATTTTACAAGTTAAGTTGTAATTATTAGCAATGTACTATTTATTTCTTGATTTATATTTTATTTTACGTATGTATTAAACTGAGACACCAAATTTATTTTCCAGAATCTACCCTTACCGAAAAGCTTAATAATCCCACTGCATATCTAATTAATTATAACCCCAATAAATTAAATAGATATTGTTAATTACCACGAATTTTTACTAATTTCAAAATAAGATCCAAGTCCGTAAAGTAAAAAAATCATCCTTGTTTGACGTTGTTAATTATATGTTCAGATATAGTTGATTAGCGGAAGAAAGCAGTAATGTATTAAATTTACACCAATTTCATCGAACCTGCAATTAGATATCGGGGTTTCGTTTACTGAATTAGTTGTAAAAAGATATTATAACCGAAAAACGAAGTAATAAGTGTCAAAATCGAACCAGAAGCAAAATATTATACATACTATTCTATAAGTCAAGTAAAATTATTAATAATATTGTATTTATCTATTACCTAATACTATATATTATATATTAGGTTGCGGTAGTAGTTATATTTTCGATGGTCTGCTTTTACCGAAAACTTCAAGAATCCAACTGTATGGTAATTGTGCTGAATCTTACGTAAACTACTTCTAATGTGCTGATTTAAATTAGTTAATTGAATTATACCCCCTGTTACATAATTAATTACAGCGTCTGTGCTAATTTTTCTTTGTTTTTTTACATTTTATACACTTTGCAATTGTACAATTATTAATATTATTGCCCTTACTTATAAATTAATTATACGTTTTGCGTATTAAGCTGAGACACCAGTTTTGATTCCTTTGACCTACGCTTTTCACAACATTTAATAATCTCGCTGTATAAACATTGTGATTTAATTGAATTCTAAATTTATTTAATTTATACAACTGCAATTCACTAGATTGATCGTGTTAATTATCACAAATTTTTGTAATTTAAAAGAAAAATAAGTAGCAATAATTTATTGAAATTACATCAATTTCCTGAAACCATCATTTCGAAATCGGGTTTTCGTTTACTGGACTGATTAGAAAACGGCATATTTAAATAAGATCTTTTAACTTATTAATTTTTATTATACTTTAATAATTAAGCTGAGACACAAATTATTTTTCCAGATCCTAGCCTTACCGAAAATTTTAATAATCCAAACAGTATGATAACTGTGCTGAATTTTTACAATGCTGATTTAAGTTAATTTATTGAATTATAACCCCTCTTTTATAATTAATTAGAGCGTTCGTGCTATTTACTGTATATTTATTCTAATTTTATCAAATTGGCAATTGTGCAAGTATTTTTATACGTTAGAAATCGTCCTTAACGCAAATTTTTAATTATAATTTACGAGTTAAGCTGAAATTATTTACAATATTGCGTTTATTATTAATTAATATTCTGTTTTATGTATGTATTAAGCCGAGACACCAGTTTTATTTTACGTGGCGACCCTTACCGGAAAATTTAAGAACTCCACTCGATATCAATTGTTATTTATTTGTGCTGAATTCGCAACTAATTTAATTAATTGGAACATCAAATAATTAAACCCAGATTGTTAATTACCGCATAATTTTTCCAAATTCAAAATTAAATCCAACTCCGTACAAGTACTAAGTCTGTGTGTAAAGTTGCTTTTAATTGATGTCGTTAATTAGGCTTTACAAATAGAGTTAATTATCGTAAGTCAGCAATAATTTATTAAATTTACACCAACTTAATCGAATCTGCAATTTGAAATAGAAATATATTCTACAAATCGAGTAAAATGATTAATAATATGATATTTATTTATTACCTAATATTATATTTTATGTATTTTGTTTAGAAAGCAGTTATATTTTCGATGGTCTACCCTTACCAGAAACTTCAATAATCCAACTGTATGATAATCGTGCTGATATAGTTGCGCTGAATCTTACGTGAATTAGTTCTACGGTGCTGATTTCAGTTAATTTATTAAATTGTAATCCACGCTGCATAATTAATTTCAGCTTCCGTGCTAATTTTTGTATGTTTTGTCAATTGTACAATTATACATGTCCATTAAAAATCGCCCTTAACGTAAATATTTTCCATGACCTACCCTTACCGGAAAGTTGAATACTCCCCCTGTATAACTATTGTGATTTAATTCTGCTGGATTTTAAATCCATTCAATGAGTTGTAACCCCAATTAACTAAACCGATCTTGTCAATTATCGCATAACTTTTGCAATTGCAAAATTTGATCGAATTCCCTGCGAATATTTACCTAGTTTGCGTAAAATCGCCTTTAAATAATGTCATTTATACTCCACTAGTTAAGTTAATTACCGCGAGTAAGCAATAATTTTCAACAATTAGCTCGAATTTGCAATTAGCAATGGGGGTTTCATTTACTGGACTGATTAGCAAAAGGCAGATTTTTATAATTTTTTTTAAGTTATTAATTTATATTATATATTGATAATTAAGTAGGAATTATATTTTCCATGGTCTGTCCTTATCGAAAATTGTAATAATCATAGTTGTGGTGATATAGTTGCGCTGAATCTTACGTAAACTACTTCTACTGAGCTGATTAAAGTTAATTTATTGAATTATAACCTCTGTTTCATAATTAGTTAAAGCGCCCATGCTAATTTTTGTATGCTTTTTCTAATTTTGTACACTTGGCAATTATACAATTGTTTGTGCCCGTTAACAAATGTCTTTAACGAAAAGTTTACAAGTTAAGTTGTAATTATTCACAATATTGCATTTATTTAGTACGTATTTTACATATGTATTAAGCTGACACACCAGTTTTATTTTCCTTGAACTACCCTTACCGGATAGGTAAAATTGTAGGTAGTTAATTGCAATGGATTCTACATTTATTTAATTAATCATAACCCCAACTGACTAAATAGATCTTGATAATTACCACTCATTTTACCTAATTTTGTTTAATTGAAAAAATATCGCCCTTAATTAGATATCGGGTTTTCGTCTACTGAATTGATTAGCAAACGGCGGAATGTCTATTTTAATGCAAAGGCAAGTGTAGCCAATTTAGCAAGAGATATTATAACCGAAAAACGAAGTAAATAGCGTCGAACCCGAAGCAGAAGCACAATAATGCAGAGCTAGATGTGAAATTTTTAATTATATTCTACAAGTCAAGTAAAATTATTAATAATATTGTATTTGATTATGATCTAATATTATATTTTATGTATTATATTAAAACAGTAGTTATATTTTCGATGGTCTACCCTTACGGAAACATCAAGAATCCAACCTTATGATAATTGTGCTTAATCTTACGTAGACTAATTCTACTGTGCTGATTAAACTTAGTTAATTGAACTATAACTCCTGTCACATAATTAATTAAAGCGTGTGTGCTAATTTTTAATTTTTTAATTTTATGAATTTGACAATTGTACAATTATTTGTGTCCGTTAAAAACCGCCCTTAACATAAATCTTTATTTATATTTTACAAATTTAGTTGAAATTATTAACAAGGTATTATTTATTTCTTAATTAAAATTCTGTTTGACGTATGTATTAAGTTGAGACACCAGTTTTATTTTCCGTGATCTACCCTTACCGAAAAGTTTAAAATTCCCACTGTATAACCAAGGTAATTTAATTGCGCTGGATTCAAAATTCATTTAATTAATTAATACCTCCAATAATTGAACCTATCTTGTTAATTACTGCATAACTTTTCCAAATTCCGAATAAGATCCAACTCTGTGAGTACTTCGTCTGTGTAAAATCGCCCTTAATTGATGTCGTTAATTATACTTTGCAGGTTAAGTTAATTACCGCGAGTAAGCAATAATTTATTAAATTTACACGAGTTTCCCAGAAACTTCAATTAGAAATCGGGTTTGCGTTTAGTGGATTGATTAGCAAGCGGCGGAGTTTCCAGTTTCATGCAAAAGCAAGTGCATCCAATTTAGCAGGAGATATTATAACCGAAAAACGGAGTAAATAAGCACCGAAACCGGACCAGAGGCAAAAGAAGTGGCACAGGATGCAAAGCAGGGTGCGTCGTTGTGGTTTCTTGCTGCGCGTCTTGAGACCGGAAGTTCCGCTGCACTTGCACCATGACGAAATACCCAATCAATATTAAACTTCTTGCGCTCTATACTGTCTTCCGCGTGTATGTACATACATTTTTTTAGCATTTTTTCCTCGGTGCACTTCTTTTTCTTATTTCAGTAACCCAGTTCTGGTGGCGCCGTCTTCTCAGTCTGCGGGAAACCCGTGTACTAAGTGCATCTATGCGCTTCTTAGCTCTTCGTCCGCCGAGTCTTCCGGCTGACTTTCCTGATATGCGCGATTCGCTCGCTCATTCTTGACGAACGCGCTAATTAACCCGCTCATACATGCGACTAAATTAAGTGAAGCTCCACGAAGGGTGGGGGAACCTACTCAGCTTTTCCGTTTCCCGCTCTCCTCGTCCCGGGACGCTTTTCAATGGACCCGATTTCCATTGCATTTCGGATTGTGCGGTTAAGTGCAACCGCGTCCGTCTGTACGTGTATGCGACCGATTTTCGGGATGTAACGGGGGTTTAGTTTTATAGGTACCCCTGTATACTCTGGTGAACACTTTGCTTGGTTTATACGCTTTAAATTTGATTAAACGCCATGCTAATGCAGGGAAATCGTTTTCCCGATTCGAGAAAATGTCTTGCATGAAAGCCGCAGATATAATAATAATTCTATATTTCTTGAGCGTGGGAAGGTACACGCTTGGCTAGAGAATTATTTTCACAATTAAAGTTTTCATAATGAAACAGCCTGTGAGAAATTCGAAAGGTTTTTAATATTCTTGTAATTGTACGCGTAAACGGAAAATTAAAGCTGGAATTTTTCATTAAACGATAATGAAATGCCAAAAATTCGGAGCTCTCAAAACAAATATATAATAATTACCCGTTTTCTGGAAGTATTTTTTGTATATTTTCTGATTTAAATCCATTGCTTGGGCTTAAAATATGTTTCCTATAGGTCCTAATAAAGATATTTGCTTCAATTTTTATTTTAAATTAACACTATTTTGTTGTGTAATTTGCCTTTTCTCGCTATAGCACATATAAGTAGAGATTTAGTTTTATTAGTTTTTTCCAAAATTAATAGAAAAAATACTGAAATCAAATTAATTATTATCAAAATTAGTAATAGTGTATACGTATTATATACAACACGCTGCTCCAAACCTAGAAAATTAATTTAAATACAATTATACTCAAACAGAATGAAAATTCGTCAGAAAAACGTTTTGAAAACATTTGTCAAATATTAATTTTTAATTTGAGGGTAGATTCTGAAAGACAAATTAAATCCTTTGTTTCCAAAGTCTGAATTTTCAGAAATTTTCAGAATTAAAGACGCTAAGGGAGTTCCAAATTTTTGAATTTTACGTCAGTTTGAATTTAAAACTGAATTTCCACTTCGAAACTTCCGAAAATTTTGTTGGCACATGTTAATACAATAAACTCCTTTTGAAATTAAGTTGACTATAACGTTTGATAATTTACTAGGAATACAATGCATATGTACCTACATACAGGGTGATTCATAGCAGAGTACGCGCCTACCATTCGAAAAGTAGGCAACCCAAGATACATGTCAGAATGTATTGCAATATCTAAATTTTACTTGAAACTGAGATCATTTTTAAATTTTAATAATATTTGCGGGCTCAAGCAAAATTGGTAATTGTTTAATTAGTTTTCTATTAAGAAGATAGATTTAAAAACACACAACCAGCATAGAAATTCGCCTTTTTGATACCACATTACTTGGGCTTAAATATGTTTTCTATAGGTCCTAATACAGATATTTTTTCAATTTTCATTTGAAATTAACACTATTTAATTCTGTAATTTGCCTTTTCTCGCTATGTCACATATAGTGTAAAGATTTAGTTTTAAAATTTTAATATTCAAAATTAATAGAAAAAATACTAAAATCAAATTAATTACATGAAAATTGTTAATAGTGTATAAATATTTATAGAACACGCGGCTGAAAAATTTATTTAAATAAAATTATACTCAACCAGGATGAAAATTCGGCAGGAAAATGTTTTGAAAACATTTGTCAAGTAATATTTTTTAATTTGAGGGTAGATTCTTTTAACCCTGAGGAAAGATTCAGAGACAATACGCAAAGACACTACAATAAATTTTGAAAATTAATGTTTGATAGTTCACTAGGAATACAATGCATACAGGGGATTCATAGCAGAGTACGCGCCTACCATTCGAAAAGTAGGCAACCCAAGATATATGTCAGAATGTATTGCAATATCTAAATTTTACTTGAAACTGAGATCATTTTAAAATTTTAATAATATTTGCGGGCTCAAGCAAAATTGGTAATTGTTTAATTAGTTTTCTATTAAGAAGATAGATTTAAAAACACACAACCAGCATAGAAATTCGCCTTTTTGATACCACATTACTTGGGCTTAAATATGTTTTCTATAGGTCCTAATACAGATATTTTTTCAATTTTCATTTGAAATTAACACTATTTAATTCTGTAATTTGCCTTTTTAGAATTAATTTAAAATCAAATTAATTAGTTGTTAAAGTATAAATATTATATTGTTTAAATAAAATTTAATATTTAATTTGTTCAAAAATAGACAAGAAAATATCTTGTTTCAATTTTCTACATAAAATTAGTTACATCATGTATTAAAATTTATTTGAAAATATAGCAAGAATAAATTTATTTATAAATTTATATCAACTTCTGGAGAAATTAATATTTTTTGCTTTACTTGCAATTTTTTGACTATACTTGAACGCATCTCCATTACGAAAGAATATTAATTCTAGTCTTGAAATATATAGGATTTAAATTGCAAACAGCTTCAGAATGAAAACTGTTAATAATAATGTCGCAGCTATACGGAACGTACTTGCCTAGTTTCCCAGTTTGGAAAATTTACGCTTTTCCAACTCGCCTTCGTTATTGTCCAAGGAAGCGGAGGAAGCGCGCAAAAAGCAGCTCTTGAAACTTTTCAAAATGGCCTGAAATGTTCAACTGAAAAATTAAATCCAAGAAGCGGCTTATTAGTTTACTTAACTTTATGACTCTTTAACTAGAGGTAATTGAAACAACTTTGCTGCTCCCAGGGGAGAAGCTCTCAATTTTTAATATTCTATAGAAACTGGGAATATGTTTGGAAGCCAAACAGCTTTTCTATGCAAACTGATTTCCTTCCTGAAATAAGAATTTCGCAGGGGGCTAAATCGGGGATAAGAACTTCTTATGCGGAACATACCGCTGGCTTCTTGCTGCCGCAAGTACTTTGCGTTCCAGGAAATGCCTCCACAATAATTCATTGAAGTTTTCCACTTCTCTCATGCAAGTGAAACGAATTTCTAACATTAGAAATAATTTTTGGACTATTCTTCACATAGAAATTATTGATATTTAAAATATTGAATAAAATTTCTGTACGGGAAGACCATGGAAACTGAAGCGCATGCTTACATATACAGGGTTTCCCAGAGGAATGAAGTATAGGCAAAATATATGGGAAATGATATTTTTGTAGATTTTGTAACAAGGGTACTTTAAGAAAAAATATAAACTGTGCTCTTATTGTTAGTACATTTTACGACAAAAGAAAATCCTTTTTTTGCAAATTTTACGTAATCAAAAAGAAATCCGAAAGGGCTGTAGATCTCGACAATCTCCTCTCACATCATGAAAATACCAGAAAAACGTATTCTGAGATTCTATTCTGATTTTGGAAATATTTAATTTTTTGGGTGCTAAAATCGGCAATGAAATTATTACGAGATTAGATTGAATACGAAAATACAGACTGTATATTGTATACTTGTCAGAATTTCTAGGTTATGGCTCTTTATGAGTATCTTCAAATACGACAGGTTTAATTAAAAAAAAAACAGTATGTGCAATTACAATTTCTGCGACCAACATTAGGAAAATACCATTCATTAAGTTTTGTATATTGTCTGTGGTGGAAGTAATATGGGAACAATATTTTCATTTTCTCGCTGTCAAATGATAGATTGTATTGTTTGTATTGGACTAAACCGCTGATATTAGTATAACGGTCGATTTGTATGAGAAATACTATAATAATCTGATTTTGAATTAATATAAGGCAATAATATTGATTGTAAGATTAACTTTTATAGAAAATAGTATATTTTGTGTATTAATCTAAGATGCTGATACAGTTTTTCTGGATTTTCTTTGCCAAAATTTTTGTATGTTACTGTATCACCAACAAATACATAATAAAGTTTGGTAGTGGAAAACAAAAGGTGTGTCTACACCTAAGCGATACCGTTTATAAATAAAATCTACCACACTTTTTTAATAGTTCCCAAAGTATACTTCAGTTATATTTTAATCAAGAACACAAAATATTTACTTATGAATGCATAACTGAACATTTGCAGGGGTATAATCTACCAATAAATTTCTTAAAGTCTTTGCACTTGGTAAAAGTTTGAATTGCTTGACAAAGCTGGACGGATGCTTTACCAGTGTTTTCAGGATATTTCATATTTAATACAATTGCACAGGTTGCCTTAATCTGGTAAAGTAAAATATCTGAAAGATTAATTATATTCAATCTAAATAAAGAAGTCAGTAAAACGACGACCTGAGACACATATATACACCATACAATTTTTTCGACAATACAAACATGAAAAAGCGAATTTGGAAGGTTCTCCAGAAGTTCAAAAGGTTAGGTTAGAGATCAGCTGCAAGAGGTCGCTCAAGAACGAATTGATTTTAAAATTTCTTTTAGCTTTAGAAATTTCTATTTATTCTTTACTGAAACCATGTTTATTTAAGAGAAAAACGATATGGTACGTGTAATGTGGATGTTTTTCTATCTAGTAGTGGTTTTAAATAGCATTCGTTATTTAGATGAAATGTCCTTCTAGACATGATGCAAAAACTGGAATGTCATTGTAGCTAGACCTTCTTAAGGCTTCCTGTTGAGGTATTTTGAAAGAATTTGTATAGAATCCGTCAAGATCTATCAAGTAATTCAAACGTCGGCTGTTACCAGAGTTTAAGAAACTCCTAGGATTTTGAGTTATGCTTTTCGTAGAACATATTGTGTGTTCTACAATAAAAATAATTGTAACAACTGAACCGTTCTTTAATAACTACTTTTGGTCATGGGCTAGAGATTAGCGCGTTAGACTTCTGTGGTTCTGAGGCTCAATTCCTGGTACCGGAACATCGGATTTTTAACGACCGTTCTCCTTCGCAAGGCAATGGCAAACCAGCGAGATATTCTGCTTAGTAAATCTTCTCTGCAGTAGAAGTATTTACACGTACTTGGGGGCCCACGTTAAGGTGTAGGTCCTCTACTATATCTGTGGTAGTCTAAAAGGCGGAACACAGGCATAGGAGAGAAGATCGCTAGATCTTGTAAGACTACTGAAGGCACTGAACTTGTTTCTGTGTCCTACCTTTATAGCAAATTAAGCTATCATCCTATTTAACTTGACATAGTATCCTGAGAAAGCTATTACAAAATCGTGTAATTGTGATTTTCAGTTATGAAAATGGTTTGAGACTAATTCGAGATCTCTTTTCGCAACTTAAAGTTCCTAAACTGCTCTTAACTCTCGCGTATTAGTAAGACAATAGTTTGCGTAGCAAAGACCTTGCGGATTCGATTGGAACCAATTAGTGATAAGAAATGACCGCCATGAGGTCCATACAAGACGCCATCTCCGACAGCTCGGATTCGAGCGATTCCTCGTTCGCGAACCACCCGGACAGTGTTAGCAACAATGTCGTCAACAATCTCACCGTGTACAAAACCGACCCCCTGAAGTGCAGCAGTTTCGCTAACAAACTGGACACGTACAACAACAATCAGTTGCTGCTGCCCGCGCAATTTTATAAAACTTTGCTCGCCAAAGCTGTGCTTTCGTCCTCTAATGGCGACGATAAAACTAACATTTATAAGAACATGTTGTTCCACAAGGACAGGGATTTTGACCAGGTAATTGCTTATAGCAAAATCAAAAATTATAGCCTTTTGCTTGTGGTCCCTTATGAGCATTTTCAAGCAAACAACAAAGATTTCTTGTAATCAACACAGCACTACGAAAAATTTTCTTCTTAATTAAAATTAAACTTTATAACGTTTTTTGATACAAAAAGCCCTATATTTTCATAGAATCAAACGCATATTTGAGTAAGAAAATTTACAATTAAATAATAAACCACTAATATACTAATTCTCCAGGGGTGTATTCAGTGTGATTTTGTAATACGATTTCTTTTGACCCATAATGTTTGTATTTACTTGGTGTTTTTTTTTGTTATAGAAAGCTTTCGGTTGGGACGGCACCCAATCAGGGGGCAGCCCTGCGGGGCCCCAGTCTGGGGGCGTAGGTGGTCAAGGGGCCCAGGGCCTGGTGCACTGGATGAGCGTTATGGCGGAGCACATGGACCCCGCAGTCTCACACTACATGTCGTGGAATCAAGATGTAAGTTTTGAAAATTATACCTGATGCCTTCATTTTATAAAAACTAGAGCAACGTTGATTTCGTTTTGCTAATACCACCGTTAAAGCTCGTTTGAATTAATATATTGTTGAAAAGTCTGGCGAAACAATTAGAAGCATATCTTTCTAAGACTTTCAAATTTGTATATACAGTAAAAAAAAAAGATTTAGCGAAATCCTGGATATAACAAGGGTTTGCGAATTACAAGTATGAATTTGCATTGTTTACTGTATTGTATTTCTCGCTTACAGCGAAAAGTACATTTTTCCCAGTTTTAGGTTGTTTTCAGAAACATTTACCACCAAGAAAACTGTACCTAAAAACACTTTCTTAGGGCTTCCGCTGATATAAAAAATATTTTTTTATGTGCTGTACTGTTAGTACGTTTATAAGCCACCCGGATGTTACGGTTAACGTATATAACGTGCAACTATTTGCAGATGGAAAGCTATCGTTATAACCGAATTAGAGTACAATTTACTAGAAAGCAGAAACGCAATTTTATTTTATGAAAAATGTACCTATACTTAATTATTTTCAGTCTGGTGAAATCGTATTGAAATTTTGTAATAGTTGTTATTATGATATTAAATTCATAAGATATTCTAATTGTTGCAAACATGATACATTACAAAATATTCATCAATGAACAACAAAAATTTCCCCAATAAGCAATAAAAATGTTCCAATTAATTATTCTTTCATGTAATTTACAACAGTTTTAGACATCAGTGGTATTTATAATATGTTAGAATCCAGTGAAACTATTTAAAACACACATAATTGCAAATGTACCTTAAAATTTTGAATTTCTTTATAAATCAACCACATAAATAAACGCAATTTTAATATTTTTTGTTTTTATCTAAATAAATGCTGTAAGAAATGCAAGTACAAGGACGCCTGTTACAGTTCTCAAATCACAGGGTCTTCTTATTATAGGCATATTATCAGCATTTACTGTAAAGCAAAAACGTAAAGTAAATTGGGCATATAAAAAATAGTGTGATCCCAGTAGCCGTAGTTCTATACCATTTTCATAGTACCCAATATTTTCCAACAAAACGATTGTAATCAGATAATCTAATTCACAAATACAAGCTTCTGTATAAAATATTTGCATAAAACATTGACAGTATCTCTAACTACTTCTTGTTTATTGCTAATTATAATTTCTAAGAACTCTCTTCTCAAAATAATAGAGGCACCAATTTTTACACATAATGTATGAGTTTGGCGGTTGGTTTATAAGCTGCTACTTATAATTTTTACAAGCTTTTTAAAAGTAACACGAATACAAAATTTCTTGGACACCTGGTATTAATAGATACGTAACCTACACTAACCCCACTGAATGCTTAAACTGCCTTTAATTGAAGTATAGTATCATATACTTCTTCAAAGTAATATCTAACTAACCTCATAAATTCCAACATGTATAAATCCTGCTTTATTCGCACAACACAAACTAGAAATTTCTTTCCTTGATTCAACATTTTTAGAAATGCCCAGGAGAAACTGTATCCGCTGGTTTAAGCCCTACATTGTGGAATGATACCGGAACCACTTAATATCAATCCCAACACTTTATTTTGTCAATTAAAACTTATTTGGAATATATAAAACGGTTTGCACGTTCGAAAAAGACCAAATTCTGTTTTAATTTTTTCCCAAACTTTTCCAAAAAAAGCCATAAATACTTCTAATTTTGGAGAATATTAAGAATTAATGTGTTCTTGTTTATAAAACGCTCCAAAACATTGGTTCTTTAGTAAATTCTGCTCCTCAATAACAGAATTAGACTCCCTCTCGAGGTAATTTTTACTCAGTACTTAAACTTTTATTCCAAGAAGACCATAATTTTGAATCTATGCATATATTTTTTCCTTGCTGCAAGCTCTGCTTGATTGAAAATTTAATTTAAAATGTCAGCTACATAAATGGGATTTTTTAATAATTATTTATATCGATGTCAATCAATCCAATCAAGCCTAAGCTTTGAAGTTTAAATATGCATACCAAGATTAAAGTAATTATGGTATGGATGATACCCATTTCAGAATTACTATCATAACATCCTAAATATTATATAATTATATTTGCAGAACTAATTAGCTGTGCTACTTTAAATTTTTGAATAATTTCAGAATATGTCGGTAAGGCATTAATTTACTCAAATTTTATTTCCCAGAACCTATATTTTAACTATATTAGTATTTGAGATAACATTTTCATGCGACGTAAAAATTCAAAAAATATTTCCAAAATATCTTTCAGGAACTCACAAAGTTTGTTAATAGACTTAAGAAATTGCATTTCTTAATGTTTCCTTTATACAGATTAATGCTTCTTTGAACAGCTTGAACTGACAACGCAATTTTATAATATTACGATACATTTTACCTTCGTCATCAGTTTTGAGCCCACTGACTGGCTTGTCGCAGCTTTCCATTTTAGCTTACATACGATTAAATTTAAAAATCCGAAAAAGAAACTTCGCAGACATTCTAACGTTTGCTCGTATCTGAGTGTATTAAAAACAGCTCATCTTTACGAATTACTGTATCGTATTTACAGGATGGAAAAGAACAGTGATCAGTGAAATGATGGAGAAAATATTCAAATAAGTGCGGCAAGTTGGGTCTGCGGCAAGTGCTTCGCTGCGGCGTCTTATTCCATCCCCTGCTTCAGGGTTTATATTTAAAATAATATGCTTCTTGTAACATGTTGTTGATCTTCACTACAAGTGAGTCTCTGCGGCAAACAAGTCTCTGCGGCAAACGAGTCTCTGCGGCAAACGCGTCTCTGCGGCAAACAAGTCTCTGCTGGAAATGGGTCGCTGCGGCAAGCGGGTATCTGCTTCAAGCGGGTTTCTGCTGCAAATGGGTCTCCGCGGCAAGCAGCTATCTGCATCAAGCAGGGTTCTGCGGCAAGCGGGTTTCTGCTGCAAGCAAATCGCTACTGCAAGTAGATCTTTGCGATAAATTGGTCTCTGTGGTGAATTGGTCTTTGCGGAAAGTTAGTCTCTGCGGAATATTGGTCTGTTTTATAACAAACTCATTTATTTGACAACTTATTCATTGCTTAGAATTTAATGTAGAAAACAGACGAAAACAACAACTGCAATCTCTTGCTATAAGTAAATTCAGTGACTTATTCTCTAAATAAAACAAACAGTTTAATACGCCACTACAGGTTTCTTCTTTTTTCCGATGTGCGAGTGTAAAATTTTCAAACGATTTTCTTGCAAAATAGGATTATTTTAGTGTTACAATTATATTATGTATTTCTTGATATTAATCTTAATCATCTTAATTCTATTATCTGTAAAAGTCACATGTGGATGTGCACCTCACAGAAAATAATTTAATTATATTACACAGAAGATAACACATTACATTTCCCAATAGATTTTTAACTGTTTTTAAATATTTAAATATTACATTATTTCACAATTATATTTCACATAGCCAGTCGGAATGTGGCAAACTGGGTTCTACGGCAAGTTGGGGTCTGCGGCAAGTTGGGTTCTGCGGCAAGTTGGGTTCTGCGGCAAGTTGGGTTCTGCGGCAAGTTGGGTTGCGTAACAAATATAAAAGTGGCTGGAAAATATTATAGTGAACATCAGTGCGGAAAAAAGTACAAAACGAAATTTAGAAAAAGCGGTAGAAGCTTTAGGCAATAATCCATGTAGATGTAGGTAAATATGTTTATTAATTAGAAGATAATAACTTTGATCACCCAATGGAACCTTAATTTATAATAACAAAATGGCTATGACAAAATGTTGTAACGGGTCGTTACATAACGAGTCGGATTTCGGCAAATCATGTTGCAGAAAATTTGGTCTGCAAGAACTTGGGTCTGCGGGAAATAGGATCTGCGACAAAATGCGGCAAAGTAGGGTCTGCGGCAAGTTCGGTCGGTAACAGGTAGGGTCTGCTGCATGTATTCGGCTTGTCGTATCTAAATAAGTGGATGTGGATTAAGCCTTATATCTTCTAATAGAATATTAATTTAAGAAAACGGGTCAGCGAATAACCAGGAGGACTGCGGCAAATTAGGTTACGACAACTTAGGTCTGCGGCAAGTTGAGTTTGTGTAAAACGCTATGCTGACTGCGGCATCTTGTCTTATCAGGATTTATGTGTTTTATTGGATACATTCAACATAATATTCTTTGAGTTACTTGTCACATTCTATCAAAATTATGACAACCAAAGAAAATATTTTAGTGCATATTAGCGTCTAAAAGGGTAACTGAAAATATCAAGAACAGTAAACCAAAGCACAAAAAAGCCCTAAAGGCGCTGAAGAACAAGATGTATGTAGATGTGGGTATCGACGTTCCGGAAATATGTACATTTGGTTTTATTCATTAGACAACACATTACCTATTCTAATGAAATCATTATTTTTAAGAAGATTTATATATTAGATTGCAGTATTTAGCAGCGAGTAGATCTGTAGCGAGTCAGGCTGACGCAAGACGGTCTTTGCGGTAAGTCGGTCACTGTGGTAAGTAGGTCTCTGCGGCACGTATGTATCTGCGGCAAGTGAATGTCTGCGGCAGGTACGCGTCTGCGGCAGGAATGTCTCTGTGGCAAGTAGATCTCTCGGGAAGTAGATATCTGCGTCAGGTATGCCTTTGCGGCAGGTATGTCTCTGTGGCAAGCAAATCTCTCCGGCAAAGTAGATATCTATGGCAAGTCGAGCTCTCCGCAAGTATATATCTGCGACAGGTATGTCTTTGCGGCAGGTATGTCTCTGCGTTACGTAGATCTCTCCGGCAAAGTAGATATCTGCGACAGGTATGTATTCGCGGCAGGTATGTCTCTGTGGCAAGTAGAGCTTTCCAGCAAGTAGATATCTGCGACAGGTACTTATTTGCGGCAGGTATGTCTCTATGGCAAGTAGAGCTTTCCAGCAAGTAGATATCTGCGACAGGTACGCCTTTGCGGCAGGTATGTCTCTGTGGTAAGTAGATCTCTCCGGCACAGTAAATATCTGCGACAGGTATGTCTTTGGCGCAGGTATGTCTCTGTGGCAAGTAGATATCTACGGCAGACATATCTTTGCGGCAGGTATGCCTCTGTGGCAAGTAGAGCTTTCCAACAAGTAGATATCTACGACAGGTATGTCTTTCCGGCAGGTATGCCTCTGTGGCAAGTAGAGCTTTCCAGCAAGTAGATACCTGCCGCAAAGGCATACTTGTGGCAGGTATATGTCTCTGTGGCAAGTAGATCTCTCCGGCACAGTAAATATCTGCGACAGATATGTCTTTGCCGCAGGTATCTTTCTGTGGCAAGTAGATCTCTCCGGCAAAGTAGATATCTGCGACAGGTATGTATTTGCGGCAGGTATGTCTCTGTGGCAAGTAGAGCTTTCCAGCAAGTAGATATCTGCCACAGGTATGTCTTTCCGGCAGCTATGGCTCTGTGAGTAGAGCAGACAGACAGGTATGTCTTTGCGGCAGGTTTGTCTCTGTGGCAAGTAGAGCTCTCCGGCAAGTAAGGCTCCACGGCGAGTACGTTCCGCAGCAGATATGTTATTGCGGCCAGTATGTCTCTGTAGCAGGTATAGGTACGTAGGTCTTCGTACCAAATGGGTCAGTGTGGCAACTAAGTTTCTGCAACAAGTTGATCTCTATAGCAGGTGAATCTGTACGGCCAATTGGGTTCTGGGGCAAGTGCTATGAATTGACCGCGATAGTCCTGCGGCCTTTTCTCCCATTTCTGCTCTTTCTAATTCAGCGGTTATATTCAAAACAGAATTAATTGTTTTAAATTTCAGTACCCACTTAATTATGGAAAAACTAAAGAAAGTGAACGAAAACAGTTTAAATGAACGTCAAAGCTTAAAAATACAAACGGAAAAAATTAATGAACCAAATAATAAAGAAAGGGTTAAAGACGTTAAAAAACAAGTAAAGATCCAACCGTCACCTACTTACGTAAAAAATCGTACTCAATTTGCATACACCTCGGCAGAATTTTTTCACATCCCATCCAACACATTAGGCGCGTAGACAAAAAGCGGCCCCCTAATTTTTTTTATCTCTAGCTCCGTACCCGCAGCGGTTCTCACGACGATTCAAATGAATCCGAATCATCTATCTTCCATTTGTCTATTTGTTAATAGGCATTTTTGTCACGTTGATATTTGCATACGCAGGCCAGTGGATGCTCCAACCCTTGCCTTGTGTATGCAGATGCCTCTTTAGTTTTTGCCTTTATCTCACGGACTGCCTTTATTCGAAGCCTTTTACTACCGGGTTCTTTTAATTTTATTTATGTATGCACGTTCGAGTACATGTGCATCTTTTTAAGATTCTTGCCCCCTTAGCCATTTTTTAGCTTTGAAAAAAATATACCATAAACCTGTACTCTTCGTATAGTTTTTATAGGTTTAACAGTTTTTGTTACTGGAAATTACCGATCTTGTTTGTAGAGTGCCATTAAGAAAATTTTTAAGTAAACTCTTTAAATTTTTGGAAAATAAATTTTAAAAATTTATCACATCTAAATCTACAATGAATAAAGAAGCTAGTACTAATTTTCTTTCTAGCTTCCAATTCTGAAATTTAAAAAAAATTCACTTGACATTTAGAGCATCGATTTTAAATTTACTAATAAATAAATACAACTTTAATCTCGAATTCTTAGCTTCTAATCTATAATTTCAACTTGAAATTTAATAATTTCGGCATTTGGGCTTTCGTCACAATATTAAAAATTTCAACTTGAAATGTAAAGTTTTGATTTTACTTATAATTGTAAATTGAAGTATAAAATCTTAGCTATAATCTTGAAATTTTACAATTTTAACTTCAATCTCGATTTTCAGTTTGTAATTTATAATTTCGGTTTATAAATTTCGAACTTGGTAATGAAATTTTTTCACATAATGGAAAATGCCCCCTTGAAATTTCAACTTGGAAATATCAACCTGCAATTTATTATTTCAAATTGTAAAATGTTATTTAATATTTATATTATAATGTAAAGTTGTTGTTTTAACCTTGCAATTTATAACACCAACTTAACATTTAAAATAAGGACTTAAAATTCACACTCTTTAAAATTTAAAGAATCTTACTTTAAGTTTGCAATTTCGATTTGAAATATAAAATTCCGACTTGAAAAGTAAAATTTTCACTTTAAACATATAATTTTAAATTGAAGTATTAAATTGAAGATTTAATTTTGAAACTTGAAAACACCCACTTGAAATTTCAAATTTTCAGCCTCAATCTCGAGCTCGCGCCTTCTAATTTATAGATTCATTTTAAAATTTGGTAAATCGATCTATAAAATTCAACCTTGGTCTTGAAATTGGGGCACGGAATTTAATATTTCAGCTTGAAATAGAATTTTATTATTTCGATTTAGATAAATTTCAACTTAACTCGTGAACTTTCAACTTGTAATTTATAATTTCGTCTTAACATTTGGTAAGTCGACTTAGAAGTTTCGACCTAGGTCTTCAACTATTGCCAAGAAAATCAAAATTTTAATTTGAAATTCAAAATTTAAATGTCGATTCGAAATTTACTATTTCGGTTTGAGAAAGTGTTAGGTATAGTGTTGGAATATTTTAACTTGAAGGTGTCAACCTTGAAATTTGTAATACTAACCTAAAATTTAAAATAAGGAATTCGTAAAAATAAAATTTAAAATATACGTTTAAAGTTCACAATTTCGATTGGATGTTAACATTCTGACTTGAAAGTGTATCTCAAAGGTTTTAATGGTTTTGTTTTTCCAGTGTTGGGTAAGTTACTCTAAGAAAGTAACTAAGTAAGTTAATCAGTTACTCGGCAAAAAAGTAACTAAGTAAGTTACTAAGTTACAGAATTATAAAAGTAACTTGAATAAGTTACTAAATTACCATAAAGTAACTCGTTATTTTTTAAGTTACCTATTTTTATGAGACGCTACTAATGTACATGCAATTACTACCAACTTAATATCAACAGAAACACACATTTATAAGCAATTGTTTATTAGCAAATATTCTATACGTGGGGGAAGGAACAGGCTTAGAGCTTAGAGGCGCTGGTTCAACGATGTTTTTGGGATTTTCCAAGGGTTCTATTTTATTTTTCGTTATTATTGAAATATAGAGACGGTGAATGTATTTTCGCTTGAATTAGACACCCCCAACCTGCGCACAGGCGTTAGGAATGTACTTCTTAGTAATCCGCATACCTGCTCAGAGAGCTTCTAGTTGTTAAAGGATTAAAGATTACTAGAAAAAGCTGTCACCACCCAAATAGGATCCATCAGATATTATTTATTATCGACTAAGTACAAGAAGGTATTCCTGTGTTCGGTATTAGCATTTGCATACTAAAGGATTCGAAATTTCAACAAATTCTTCAGCTTCAGGTATAATTTCTTAAATACTACGTATTAAAAACAGAACATTTTAAAATATTTTACATTTGTAGCATGAAAATGTAACTTGTCATATTCAGTTACTAAAGTTACTAAATAATTGTAACGTGTTATAGTTACAATTACTGAAAACCCAAAAGTAATTAAGTTACTATCAAGTTACTGAAAAGTAACTAGTTACTAGTAACGAGTTACTTTTACTTAGTTACTACCCAACACTGTGTTTTTCGAACTTCTGATGTAAAATTCAACGTGAATTTAATATTTTAGTTTGATTTATTAAGTCCACTTGAACATAAAATTTCGACTTCATTATAAAATTTCAATTTGAAATATAATATTTCTATTTCTATGGAATTACGAATTGAAATATAAAATTTCGACTTTATATGAAAATTCCATTTAAATATAAAATTTCTACTTAAAATAAAAATTGTCGACTAGTATATATAATTGCGGCTGGAAATGTAGATTTTCGACTTAAAATATAAACTTCCTACTTGAAATAAAATAAAATTTCGGCTTGAAATATGAAATTATGACTTACAATATAAAATTTCGCTTAACATTTAACATTTTGACATAAAATCTAACATTTCGACTTAAAAATAATATTTTAATTTGACATGGCAAATTTCGCAATACATCGCCTGACCTCGAAATTTTAGCTTAACATTTAAAGTTTCAGGTTTAGATTTAAAGTTTGCGTTTGGTGTCGAAATTTAGGATTTGATTTGGAAATTTCGGACTTGGTTATCACTATCAGAATTTCTAATTTACTAACAAAATTTCGGGTTTGATATCGGAATTTTGGGTTTGATTTGAAAATTTGGGTTTAATTTGAAATTTTGGGTTTGATATCGAAATTTTGGGTTTGATATCGAAATTTTGGGTTGGATTTGAAATTTTAGGTTTGTTTTGAAATTTTGGGTTTAATTTGAAATATTAGGTTTGATATCGAAACTTCGAGTTTGTATCGAAATTTCGGGTTTGTATCGAAATTTCGGGTTTGTATCGAAATTTTGGGTTTGATATCGAAATGTTGGGTTTCATATGAAATTGTGGGTTTGATTTGAAATTTTGGGTTTGATTTGAAATATTGGGTTTGATATCGAAATTTCGAGTTTGTATCGAAATTTCGGGTTTGTATCGAAATTTTGGATTTAATTTGAAATTTTGGGTAGGATTTGAAATATTGGGTTTGATATCGAAATTTCGAGTTTGTATCGACATTTCGGGTTTGTATCGAAAATTCGGGTTCGTTTAAAATTTTGGGTTTGATATCGAAATTCATTTGAAATGGTGGGTATGATTTGAAATTTGGATTTGATTTAAAATTTTGGGTTTGATTTGAAATTTTGGGTTTGATGTCGAAATTTCGGGTTTGATATAGAACTTTTGGGTTTGATATCGAAGTTTTGGGTTTGATATCGAAGTTTTGGGTTTGATTTGAAATATTAGGTTTGATATCGAAATTTTGGGTTTGATATCGAAATTTACATGTACAACTTCAAATGTCAAACTGAAATCAGAACAGCCAGATATTTTTTACCATGCTATGTAGAAAAGAAAGTAAAACTGCTAAAATAATTTTGTTCTTTATCCATAAAATGTTCTTATTCAATAATCGATCAACAAATTGATATAAACTGTACTGTACATAATAATTATAAAGTATTGACATTTTTTAGCAACAAAACTATAAAAATTGTGACCGTAGAAAACCGTTATTACAATAGAAAACAATTTTCATCTAAAACCAGTCCCTAGTTTCAAGTTGAACTGATACGTTTACGTCCTTGTTTATTCTTATCTCCCCGCGTAGGTCCCACTCTCTTCTACTATGCATGTACCATCCTTGCCTTCTGCAGTGTACAAACGCAACCAATTGAAATTATTGTTATTTTATATCATGCATATTTGGCAGATGACAAACACGGTAGTGAAATTAGGATATTAATATTATACAACCCTCATATATCATCCCGTTTAAAGAAATACTGAAATACTTTTTTCTCCAAACGCCAAATTACACATTTGTGTTTAATTATAGCCATCCAGAGTTCAAATGAGGTCTGTAAATTCTAATATTTAAGGCATATTGGAGCTGCAATTCAATTGAAATACAAAACAAGTGTGAGTCTGTGGTATGTCAAAAAGTTTACCCCATTTGTGGCATAAAGCTCGTTTTAAAATTTCCCCAAACTATTTACTCCCTTATTTCTAATATTACAAAGTTTTAGACCAAACCATTATCTAAATCCTGGCTCGTTAAACGCGTAAAAAAGGTGCCTTAAGGACCGCCGTTAAGTAGAAAGGTAAGGGAAGAAACATCGCATGGGTAATTACCGGACTCTCAACCCTTCCTTTTGAGCGCGCCAGAAATAAAGGACGGATTACGGAGTATATTCATTAAGCCTTTAAATATATGGGATGCACACTAACGTATGCAAAAGACGTGTGTGAAAAAATCACCTCCAAAAGACGAGTAGGGACATAAAAAATGCGAGTACGTTAGAGTTTTTCCTGCTGCGGTTGCAACCCTACCCTTCTTGTTGTTTTTTATATGAGATTATGTAAAAAATTAGGAGGTTCGTTTGCATTTTTGTTTACGATTTTTTTCCTAGCTTCCGGTACGTTAGGGTGTTTAACGTATTCGATTTGGTTATCCTTTTAGGGATTATTTATATGTACTTTATATGATTTTACAATTGATATTTCATTAACGGACTTGGGTAATTAATACGAAATATTAACGTGTTGATTCTACGGAAAATTATAATGTTTATGTTTGTTTTTAGCCATATGCAAACTAATTATTTTTACTGCCAAAACTTTATTACCCATATAACCTAAGGGTAACTCTTAACAACGAGCATATTAATTAATGTATAATTTCTGTATCTGGCAGTGACGTAGCTTAAGAATAATAAAATAACCATATATACCCTGAAACACAAAGAATATTATTAATTTATTAATATAATAATTCATATTACTTAAATTCTCATTATACATAGAAAATAAAGTATTATAATAACATTACCGGCAGATGCAATACTTCCATTGTATCCTGGCATTAACGCCTCCCTTATCACACATCTACAACCACCAATCACAGATGTCAGTGGTATTTATTCGAAATAAACTTTACCAAAGACAAACGATTTTATGTACAACATGTTACAGGAAGTACAACAACACCTTTGGCAATTAATCAAAAAATATTGAATATCACTATAGCAGTTTGAATTCACCTATTTGTGGTAGAATTTTTTTATTGATCACGAAGAGGTGGAGCTCGCTCCAACATACAATAACACGACGAAGATTTTTCATATTATTTTATATATACCGGGTCTCCAACTTTTGTAAATCAGATAGAATGCCTAAGATTAAATATATATCTATGATTCAAGCCAAAAAAATTTTGAATCAAATTTTAGAACCTTGACATTTAATTTAGAAATTTTACCTTTATATTTAAACATTTCAATTTCAGATTTAGGAGTTTCAACGTGAGATTTAAGTATTAACTCGAACTTCAACGATTTTGACTCGAGGTTTAAGAATTTGAAATTTAAATGTTAACTTATGATTTAAGAATTTCAACTTGAAATTTAGGAATTTCAGCTTGAAATTTAGGAATTTCAGCTTGAGATATTTATATGTATATACATATACATGCATGTGTGTACTTTGCTTTAGGTTTCAGAAATTCGACTTTTTAGTTAAGAAATTCGATCTGAATTTTAAAAATTTTGGTTTGTGATTTAAGAATTTAGATTTGTGAATTAAATATATCGACTTCTGATTTAATAATATCGACTAGTTCTTTAAAAATATCGACTTATGACGTAGGAATATTCACTTATGATGTAGGAATATCGACTTATGATGTAGGAATATCAATTTAAAATTTAAGCATTAAAACTTGAAATTTAAGAATTTCAATTTAAAATTTAACGGTTTCGAGCAAAATATAAAAATTCGTACTTGAGATTTAAGAATTTCAACTTAAAATCAAGAATTTCGACGTGAATTTAATAATTTCGAATTGTAATTTAAGAATAACGACCTATGACTCAAGAATATCGCTTTGTGATATATAACCATCGACTTAAGATTTAAGTATTTGAAATTAAAGAATTTCAACCTAAAATTTCAGAATTTAGCATGATATATAAATATTTCACTTTATGTCTGCAAATTACCACTCAAATTTACGAATTTCAACAAGCAATTTAAAAATTTCGGTTTGAAATTTAAGTATTTTGCTTTAAGTTTAAGCAATTTGACTTAAGGCTTAAGCATATCGACTTGTCATTTAAGAATATCGACCTTTGATTTAAGAGTATTTACGTGTGGTCTAAGTATTAAAACTTGAAATTTAAGAAATATAATTTTAAAATTCAATTTATATTTAAGAATTTTCAGTTAAACTTAAACATTCATGCTTGAATATTTAATATTTCGACATGAAATTTAGAAATTATACTTCAAATTTAGAAATTTTAACTTCAAATTTAGGAACTTTGACTTGAGATTTTAAGTATTTAGTTTTAGGTTGCCTGAAATTTAATAATTTCGATTTGAGGTTTAAGAATTTAGACCTCAAGTTTAAGAATTTCTATTTAAGAATTAATGATGTCGACTTGTGATTTTAGAACATTGACTTGTGTTTTCCCAATATGTTCTTGTGATCTTTGATGTAACCTGAAATTTAAGTATAAATATTTGAATTTCAGTTTGTGATTTAAGAATTTCGACTTGTTAATTATG
>JABXWE010032532.1:0-21705 GCA_014611495.1 Limonius californicus | reverse complement strand
TCTAGGATTTGATTAATTTGAAAAGTCGATAACTTGGCACGGCCCGGGTATTCTAGACGCCTTGTCTGAATACACAGGAGGTTGCTACAACTTCCATAACAGAATGTGCATACTTGTATTCACCGTACTCAGATCTTACAAGTAATTAAAAGAAAACCAGAAATATTTTTTATAACACAGCTTAATTACTTCACCCATTTTGTTAGAATTACTAGAAATAATTATTTGTTAAAATTTTACCTACAGCTTATGCTCGCTATTGTGACCACATAAACATCTTCATCTCACATATTTCTACAGAAAGCTTTAAAAGGCGACAGAGTCGCGGTAGTAACTTGGCACGGTCCGGATACACCAGGCTGAATACTAAGAAGTTAAAGTTAATTAAAGGAAAACAATTTATTAAAAATTATGCTTCACACGTCTTGTTACAGTATTAAAAGTAGTTTTTTAAACTTGCTCAACAGCTTATAATTCCTATTTTATCCACATAGAAGTTTTTGTCTCATATATTTCTCCAGAAATCATTAATTACCCGTCTTTCCTTAATTTATTGCTTATTTAATAGAGTGCTATCTTATAGAACAATTTAATATAAATTGAAAAGACGGCACGGCCCGGTAGTTGGGCGTGGTCCGGTTATTCAGCACAACCTGACTGAGTACTACACAAACTGCAATTTCTACACAAACAGCTGTACTTGCATTCAATGTAATTAAATATCTCAGTTATTTTGAAAAAACCAAAATTAACGGTTGCCCTTTAAGACAAATTGCTGCCTGGTAGTCTGTCCCAGCACTACAAAGAAATTTCATGTAGTTTACAAATGACTAATACTGTATGTTCAGTCAATAATTCAATATGGTTGTAAATTTCTATAAAAGTTGTAGAATCAAAATTAAATCTTGATTAAAAAGTTGACTCTGAAAACAATTTTGGTATTTTAGTTCACAGAAAGAGAGAAAAAGAGTGAAAGAGAGGGAGAAAGAGATTTAAAGAGACAGAAAGAGGAGGGGCGACAGAAACAAAGAGAGCAAGCAAATAGAGAGAAATAGTAAGAGAAAGAAAGAGAAAGAGGGAGGGCGAGAGAGACAGAGAGACCAAGGACAGAGAGAGAAAGGGGAAGGAGAAACAGAGAGAAAAAGAAAGAAACAAAAGGAAGCCTACGGTGACAGAGCGAAAGAGAGATAGAGAGTGAATTCGTTTATGTGTCTTTCGATAATGGGTATATTAATTAATTCTCTGCACTACTTCAAAAGTAATACTTCATTAAACAGTTGAATAGGTAATTTACTGTGATATCTGATATGGAAAATATCTAGTTTTAAACTAAAACAAGAAAAATAAACCATCTTAGGGTTTGCACTAACGCAAGCTCATCTATTGAGTTTTCATTTTAGGCATTTTTATGAAAACTAAAATATTCTCCCATATAAACATAGAATTCCCAATCAATCAATCAACAAAATGCTTTCTGAAGGTATAGCTAAGTGATTAAATACTTAAAAGTGCGCATCAATTACCTGTCGGCAGAACTTTAAATACTTTCCGAGAATTATGGTCTGACAATTAAGTACCTATTGTATATAGTTCCTAGCGCCACAAGCCCTTCTTCGTATGCGGTTTGATGCATTTTGTATTCAGAGAGGATCCCCTTTTGGAATTGTTCCATCTTTTTTTCTTCTTCATGAGCATTCGTACATTATCTTTAATCAGAATTAGCATACACCTGTGAGAGTTTACCCTTAGATAAATGTAGAATATGAATCCCAACTTCTTGATTTAAAAGTTTTGAGACCCCCCCCCTCCCGTAAAGACTAATAAAATTTTTAATTTGGGATATAATTATTCAAAGATAGATTTGAACTACTATAACAATTTTTAAGTTGCTTTATTTATTTATAGATAAAGCTTATGAAATCGATATTTAAATAAGTGGTTATTCGTCACGAACTTGTTTTATTGCGAAATGTTAAATTATAATATACTACATTAAAATATTAGACATGTTTTCCATATGCTTTTTATATATGTCGGCAGAAGGTATACAGGGTGCCACATCACAGGTGGAACAAACTAATAGCTGGGACATTATACAAAATACAAGAAACAACTCCCAGCAAAATGGAAACGGTACATAAAATTTTAATCAAGGGAAAACTAATTATTTATTACCATTTCCGATAAAACCGGAAATAGCAATAATTTTGTGTTCCTAAACGGTATGATTTCGTTTTTTATCTTGTAGAGGTAAACTTTCTCATTTAAAAAATTCATATTTTAGAATTTAAAAAAATTAAGTCTTAATATAAGGATAAACATGCAAAACAATACGGGAGTTTACGTTTCCTTGACAAGGACACACTTTTAAAACTTTGATACATGCTATAACATTTCTGAATGCACATTGCTATAAGCCCCTACAATTTTGTTGTTGTAGTGGGTTCGCTATTATAAACTACGGATGTTGAATAATCCCATTAGACAGAATCTAATAGGATCACATTAAGCCAACGTATTAGCCCATGCTACCAATCCATCGATCAACGAACTCCGTAATTAATAATCTGATTGATCCATATTAAAATATCTATTTCACATCCTTGCTTGTCCTTGCTTATTAAAGAAATTGTTACCTATTCTGAAATTATTTAAGTTTTTCCTAGAGAACATGTGTTCTCTTTTCTACACAAGATACGACCAATACTTTGCACTATATCACTTAAATATAAAAAATTAACGCTACTTCCGGTTTTACCGGAAGTGATAAAAAATAATTAATTAGTTCCACTGTCATTTTAGGTACAGTTAAACTTTCTTTTGCGGTATCTTGCGTAACAACTAAGTAAGATTATTTTGATGAGTAGAGTATCCACATAAAATTTCAAAACATAGGTCCAACTATTACCATAATTATATGCAGCAAAATGATCGGACAAGTCTTAGGCTGTAACTGCGTAACCATATACATTTGTATTTAGGTAAGTGTGGTTAAATCGTCCTATTTTGGTCTTAGCAATATGTGGTAGCGTTCTTTTAGAGGCACTTTGTATATGTATTGTACAGGCATAGTTTTAAATAAAAATAAAGGTGGTTATTGGGATAATTATTTTATGGTTATGGGTTACCAGCAAAAAGATCAATAAAAAAACCTGCAATGTGAACTAGAAAGTATTACTTTTACAGAAACGAGTTGCACTTATATAAATTTCCTCTTCCAACGAAACTTCCCTGATAATATAGTGCAACGCAACGTGACTGAAATTGAATCAAATGTAATCGATGCGTTTATTTTTTACATTTTATGCGCTGCTCCGCTACTACTTTTGTACGTCGACAGTAAGTTTAAATTAATAACGTGCTCTGAAAATGGCCTTTTACTGAATACTAATTTGAAAGGCGCGGTTTATCAACTTTTAATAAACTTCCTATCATTCTATCGGCATATTTTCCTAAAAAGGCTTTGAAAATATTTCGCAGTGCAGGAAACGACCATGAATATATTTTACACGAAAATTCAAACGGGAGCTCTTATTAATAATGAGATAAAATCACCATCTTTCAGGAAAATTCTATACATGAAAAGCAATTGATAAATTTGAAAGCAGAACCAGTTGATATTACTTTGATTATGTTAACATTTTAAAAAATATATATAGCTTAAAAAAATTTCAACAATATTTTAGGTGTGTAAAAAAAGTTTCAATCTACACATCAATTCCTACATTATAATCAAAACTGCAAATGGATTATTGTCACAGTACTATATATATGAGCGGTTTTTTACAGCTGCTTTGGCCGTCTTCCGCATCCCAATATCCATGCTTTCTTGTCTCGATAATCCTCGTCTTGTATCTGTCGTTTTTGCATGGCTTCTCCAATACCAACGTTCCAACTCTTTCTATGTCTTCCCCTTTTCCTTCTGTAAGCTGGTTTCCAATTCCAGGCTTTTCGTGGTAACCTGTTCTCGGTCATTTTTCGCATGTGTCCGTTTTTAGTTGTTTCATTTCTATTGTATCGAACAATGACGTTTCTACTTGCATTATTTCTTTTATTCTTTCATTTCTGGCGGTCCAATAATGTATATCCACAACACCTTCTCCAATACATCATTTCCGTTGCTGTTATTTTATTTGACATATTTTTGTTAATCGGCCATACTTAGAGGCAATACGTAACACAAATTTCAACTAAAGTACCAAACAGACGTTTCTTTGTTTTATTTGAAAAAGAACTATTCCATAGTACTGAATGTAGTTGTCTTGTTATAATTTTTCCTTTCTTTACTTTGTTTTGTTTATCTCGATCGTCTCTTTCATCTGATGTGAGTGTGACCCCCAAATGTTTATATTCGTTAATAAGTTTAATTACACTCTTGTCTGTTTGCAAATCTTGCCCTTGTCTTCCAATTACTGAGTTTTTTCGGTGTTAATTTCCAATCCCCACTTATATTCTTCTGTTAACTTTCTGATCATGTAACTTATGTCATCTTTGTCTTGTGCTAGAATGATCTGATTGTCGGCAAACAAAAGACTGTAGATATAAACGTCTTCTGTTTCGATTCCCATTTTGCTACATTTTGTCCATTCTTTCAATACTTTGTTAACGTATATTTTGAAAAGTGTTGGGGATATGCAGTATCCTTGCCTTAAACCTTTGTTGACTATAAATTCATCTGCATAACTCGGCCTACTTCTATTCTGCTTTTACTCTCTTCATATAGCCGCTTTACTGCATTTATATAAACACAGTACGACATTAATAGTGATTTTATGACTACATATGACTCTGTTAGTACTACTGTATGATAAACAATATTTTCGGTCATGATTTATCCCAAAAATAAACCGGCCGAGTTTGCCAAACTGATAGAATAGAGGTTCTATTTGTTAACCCATGCAAGTAAAACCCGAAAAATGTTTTCACCTGGAAAATCATCTTCCGAGTTTACTTTTAGTAGATCCATTTAAAACGAATATAAACATACAAACAACTTCATACATCTGATTAAAGTTGGTATATAAGCTTTTTTTTTGTAAAAATCTGAAGTATACAGCAGCTCGCATTCTCGAGACCTACAAATTTCCATGTAATCTTTATATTCTACAAATGGTGCAATGGCTGTCTGTATTTAATTTCAATTCAGACATTAGAATTTAATATAAACTGAAAGCTCGACACGGGCTGGTGGCGCGGCACGGTTCGTATATTCTGCACGGCATATGTGTATGTTAATACCAGTATCCATGTGAAGCGTCACTACGCCTTCAAAGAGTAGAAAGTACAGATGCTACTTTTACTAAGGCCGGTGAGCATTACGAGGAAGGTAGTGTATCCAGTCGCTTCTTATTATTCCAGGGTGCTATCCCCACGTACGCATTTAAGATCGAATCAACCCAAAGACCGAATTGAGACATTTCGTAACCGTTTTGCCGGCTCCGGCTCTATTAATATGTTTATTTAATTAAATTAATATGTCTAGCAGTAGAATTAATCTAAGATAAAAGCTCGATACGCCTTGGTAGCACAGCACGGTCCGGATATTCTGGACGACCTGACATTATTCAGAATCGTTTACAGTAGTAGATATACCTATAATAATAACAGTCTCCCTTTAAATATGTAGTCAAACGCTTTGGAAGAGTAACAGGTTTATGAGCGATCAAAATTCGGAACATACTGCGTCGTAAACGTTATACCGTTTCTATTGAGTATTTTATTTAAGTAAATTATGTCTTACAGTATAATTTATTCTAAACTAAAAAATCAGAAGGTAGTGCGGTACGGCCAGGATATTCCGCGCGGCTTGACTCATTATTCACGTTAATAGCTGTGCCGATATATTAACAGTCTCCCTTTACAAAGTTGAACGAGTAACAGGCACAGTTGCTACTTTTACTAGGGCCGGTTGGCATACCGAGAAAGATGGTGTGTCCAACACTACTTTTCAGCCGCATATTATTATCCCAGGGTGTTACCCCTAGAGACATACTGCGTCGTAAGAGCTCAACACGGTCCGATAGCGCGGCACGGTCTGGATATTCTGCACGCCATAACTCATTAATTAAAAGCTTTCACATGAGTAGGTGTGCCTATATTAACAATAATCTTCCTTTGAAGCGTCACGACGCCTTGGGAGAGTAACAGGTACAGATGCTATTTTTAGTAAGGCCGGTTGTCATTACGAGAAAGGTTGTGTGCGTATCACTACGCTTCGGTCGCCGATTAGTATCCCAAGTCTTTAAGACTGAGTTGACACAGTGATCGAAATTCGGAACATACTGCGTCGTAACCGCTATGTCGGCTCAGTTTAATATGTGTATTTAAGCAAAATTATGTCTTTCAATCGAATTTAATATAAGCACGGTCCGGTTAGTCTCCACGGCCTGGCTCACTACACAAAAAATTATAATCATAAAGCAATTGCATATGAAATCCAAATAAGTATATATAGAATCAATAACCAAATAAATATTCTTAAATTATTTATTTAAAATCTATAAAACCGCTCGCTCCTTTTTAAAGTACAGTAAAATCTAGAGGGGCTAGCTATCGAAACACTTATTTCTGATCTATGTATATGCCAATTAGGCTAAGTAAGTTATAATATTTCATTAAAAAAATAAAATCATTTACTGTGAGCTACATGGCTACATGTTGGAAATTATGAAGTAATACTATTTTATGCGAAAACACGCGAAAATATTAAATTATCAAAATCAACAAACTGTAAAACATGTTTTGTTTAGAAAAACGTATACAGCGGGGGTTTCCCGTTGTTTTGTCGGTTATGATCGTTGGGGCTCATATTTTCATTAGCACTGCTACACATGACCTTCTCCCATTTGACTATTTATTAGGACTATAGATTTTGCAATCCAACGGTTTGATCTTACGATAGTTTTGTAAACACCATAGAAGATTTTGTAGTTACTTAAAATTGGTCTTCTACCAATATAGCGTTATCTACCACTAGTAGTTTAAAATTGTATGTATATTTCTAATACATAACTTACTATATGGAGTACTATATCCATGGTAGAAGTTTCTTGAAATCTTTTCTACCTGATCACAGTTGTTGTATAGATTGGTTTAAAGGTGTGAAGTAATCCTTTCAAAGTTTGGAATAAATAATGGCCACAAGCTTCTTTTAAGGAATCTAGATATCATGATGTTGAATTCTCAATTTAGATATAAAAATTCGTCGCGCAAGAGAGACAAGCAAGTAGCATCATAGACTACATAGTATACACAACAGAAATGGAAGAAGACATAAAAACAATAAAAGGGGAACCAGAAGCAGAAATGGCCACACAGCACAGACTGGTAATAGGAGAATTATGAAACATCAAACCAGCCACAGAGAAGATAAAACAATATACTCGAATAAATATAAATAAGCTAACAAAAGACGAAAACAAAAACAAATATGGGAAGATAATAGAGACAAAAATAAACGAGCTGGAAACAGAAAATAGAAATTGGACCCTGGAAGACAGATCGCAAGCACTAAAAGAATTTGTAATTAGCTCAGCAAGAGAAGTATGTGGATACAGGAAGATAAATACGGGAAGGAAAATAACTAGAGGGTGGACAAAGGAAGTCAGAGATACAGTGCAAGACAAAATACAAGTATGGAAAAAATACATATACAAGAAACTTACGATAAAAAGAGAACGGAAGCAAAAGAAGTAGTGGAAAAAGCTAAACAAAAAACGTGGGAGGACTTTGGAAATGAACTAAATGAGGGATACAGAAATAACAATCGAAAATTCTGGAATACAATTAAAGGACTAAGAGGAAAAAGAAAGAAGACAGACTCAGGCGTAAGATATGAAAACAACATAATCAAAACAAATATCCCGGAAAACATGGAAGTATGGAGAAGACACTACAGCCTAAAATTCGACTTGGCCGAACATGATAAAATACAGCCACTGGAAGTAAATATACCCATACAATAAGAGGAGGAAATGCAGAACAATAACATCGATATAAAAGAAATAGAAGAGGCAATAAAAAACATTAAATTAGGTAAAGCAAGTGGAGAAGATGAAGTGGACCCAGAAATGATCAAATACATGGGAAAGAGCGGAATAACATGGCTGCACAAAATACTGGCTGACGCGTGGGAAAGAAACACGATACCTAAGGAATGGAAAATAATTTCATAATGCCTATACACAAAAAAGGTGACAAGATCCAATGTGATAACTATAGACCAATATGCTTATCACCCGTGGCATACAAAATATATACAAAAATAATACAAAACAAACTAAAGGGGCACATAGAAAATAAGCTAGAGGATGAGCAAACAGCATTCAGGGAGAAAAGACAGACAACAGACAACTGATAGAAGGAAACATCGAAAGGGGAAAAGAAGTTATCCTTGCATTTATCGACCTAAACCCTAAAGGGCAGCTTTTGATTCAATACAAAGACTACAGTGGGTCATAGGAATATGATACCACTCAGAATGGATAGCCTGTTATATGCAGATGATCTAGTGCTCATAGCAGACAAAAATAGTAAAATGCAAAAGTTAATAAACATATGGACTGAAGAAATAGAAAAACTGAAGATAATAGACCTTGAAATAGCAAACCGAATTAAGAAGGCAAACAATATATACTAGACACTAAATAAATCAGTTTTTGGGAAAAAGAAATAAACGAAAAAACCAAGCTAAATATAGATAATACGATAGTGGCCCCAACAATCCTATATGGAAGCGTAACCTGGACTTTACAACAAAAACATAAACCAAAACTGATAGCAGCAGAAATTAAGTATTTTAGAAAGATAGCGGAGAAAACCAAGATGGAACACATTAGAAACGAGGAAATCATAGGACAACTAAAATAACAAACGATAACACAAAAAAGTGAGAAGACGAAATTAGAATGGTATGGACACCTACAGAGATTGGACAGAAACAGACTACCGAAAAAAGTAATGGAAGCCAAAGGTACGAGAAAACGGCAAAGAGGAAGGCCGAGAATCATATAGACGGAGAGATAGGGAAAGCTGGAGGAAAAACGATAGAAAAAATTAATGAGATGTCAAAGGACCGGAAAGGATGGAAGAAATAGGTAAAGTACGCGGAACCTACAAATACCCAACACCCGTGATGGTATAAAGGATACCCGAGAAAGAAGAAGAAGATATAAAAATTACAACATTCTGTATAATTAAAGAACTCCGCAATATAGAGACCGATTAAAAAATGCACCTACCATACCGTATGATTTTCTTTAGATTAGAAATATATTTTTAACCCAAACAATTTTGATTTATACATTTACAAATAATTATTTTGGGTAAAACCAATGTTGCTACTGCATTTTACTTTGTAACTGTGTTAAAAATTGCAAATAATCAGACTTAAGTAAATTGGCTTTGTTTGCTTTTCCTCTATTTAGTATTTTGTTCACCGTACTGTATATCGCTAACAAAAGCATATGGTAGAATGTAGGAAGATATGCAAAGCAAGAACTTGTATGATTAGTGATTCACTAATTTTTATCATTAAAACAGAAGAAATATGATAAATATTAATCTTTTACAGTAAAGATGGTTCTCGAAAGAAATCTCAACCTTGCTTTGTTTTTATTATTAGTACGCCTACTTTTGATTGTTGGAAATGATTCTACCACATGTCTGTACAAAAAATGAAAAGCTAAATCTGAACATGCAGTAAGTATGTTTATAACTTGCCATTCTATAGATCAACGATTAATTTTCAAGGACCGCTCGTTATGAAGATTTAACCGTTGTATTTCGTTTATTTATGAAGTACATAATGAATATGAAAGTGGATTCATTTTTCTTTGTTCACAATAAGACGCGTCTACTCCATGCAGTTTAAATCATTAATAAGATTGATTAAATGCGCCTGAGCGTCGAAATAATATTACGAGCGTTGTGTTTGTATAAACGGGTATTCGAAAAAAGGAAGTAATCATAAATAAAAAATTTCGATACTTTTACGTGTAGATTAGAATCAGAGCTGTCGACTTTGTCATGAAAAACAAGGCGCAAATAAAACGAAATTGTAGTGAAAGTCGTTCATTCGCTGCGAAAAAATGCGTCGCTATAAACCTGTCGCACTAAATTCAGGGCGACTCTAGATTGTAGATTTATGAACAGGACTTTATCTTACTATGAAAGGTTTAAGATTCAAATGTATGCAGCTCAGGTGTCGATCCGTGCGACAACAACTGCCAAGAAAACTGTAATAACACCTCGACAAGGCCGGTCAAAGCATTATAATCTCTATTTTGCATTAGCCACCGATGCCTTGGGCATTAACTGGCATAATCTGAACCCGTTGACGTCGAATTACCGACGCGTACGGCATTATTGCATTCTCCTCTGAAGAATTTTAAGTAACACATAAGAAGTTTACCAGAGACTCACTTAAAAATAAGAATATGTCGATACTTGCATATTCCCACCTATTTCCAGTTAAATTAGCTCGGCTAAAGTAGTTATAATCGGTTCATTCAGCATAGCATACCAGCAAATGTTTTTCCTCTCGTGACTGAAAACCATAAACGGGACAAAACCCCAACCTTTTCCTCTTTTCCGCAATACTTATATTTGTGTTTGCAATTCTCCATTCTAGATTTACCTCATTTACTACCATTATTTATTTTTACGGGACGTTTCATGCGGAAAAATACAAACAAACAGTTTTTTTAAATTGCGCCTCCGTTATTTTTGCATCAGGGGCAGGTCATCTCAATTTTGGAAAATTATATATTAAGTGCTCGTATGCAGTCTCGCATACTAACGAAACCAGATGCTGCCCAGCGAGAAGGAGGTAGAATGGGAGATGAAAGTTGAAATGCAACAATACACTTTTTTGCATACATTGTGTATTGTACCGCGCTTATTATCATCTGGGCTCTTGTAGAGCGTCTATTAAACATTGTTAAACCCAACTCGCCCATTTCGTATTCTAGGCGTGACGAGCCCGCGTTATGACCCGAACATGACATACCTGTTACACCTACGGAAGTCTTTGCTGCTCCAGATGCCGCAGATGCGTGCAAACCATTACTTTATATGTATTTGTTTCCATGCCCTATCCACTAAATTCGTGCGATTTGGGGAGCTCACTCGAATAAATTTACGAAAACAAAATCCCAAAGACAGAAGGATTCTTATGTACCTACATAAGAACGGAGGTATTCACAACTCCAGAAAATCGATGGAATATAACTTTTATTCGACCATCCCTGCAAGATCCAAAGAAGTTTGGACTGGAAAATCACCTTCTAGCAAATGTCTTTATAAATAGTTTATACCTCACACATCTGGTTAGAAGCGTAAAAAAGAAGTTTTTGTAAGAACTCGAATATACGTACCATAGATTCCACATTCTTTTGTTCTACATATATTTATTGTTGATGTTAATCTATTTTTTTTGTAGAAATTATCAGTTAATGTTCTTTATTCAATATAAATGTTTAGATAATTATAATCCAGTGAATAATATAAACTGAAATGTAAACATGGTGATGTAGTTCGCCACGATTCGGTTACTCTACGCAATTTGGTCCAATACTTCACCGAAGTGTGATAGAAACTGCAAATTAGGTATATATTTACAGATTTTTTAGTTTGATTTTAGTTTAAAGAATACAAAGGCAAATATAGCCGTTTGAAACAATCACGCATGTATAGTCTGTGTGCACCTGGAAAATTCAGTTGAAGAATCACTTCCACCAAATCTGTGTAAATACAGTTTAAGCCTCAGTCTGCATTGGATTCGATTCTTTTTTGCTGTAGAATGGAATAAACGGAAAGTTCGGTACGGTCTAGTAATTTGGCACGGTTCGGTTACTATATATAACTTGGTTTAATACTATATAGAAGTTTGATAAAATTTTCATATGCACGTATTTGAAGGTATCCACCTGAAAAATTACCTTAAATAACCAGCTTTGATACATTTATTTGAAAAAGGTTCATGTTTCACATATCTGGTTAGAAGTGCTAAAAATTATCATTTCCCAAAATTTTAAAATGTGTACCAAAGAGCTGTTCCTTCGTATTTGGTAATCTATAAATCTCGACTTCATTGAGTTCCTCTAGAAATCCTTGATTATTTATTTAAATCGCTTTTATATTTCAGTAGGAGCTAATATAAACTAAAAACTCGACACGGTTGAGCAGTTCGGCATACTTGCTCTGTTGTACATGGTATGGTTGAATACGACCTTAAATTTTCAAATGTGTGTAGGTACTTAGAGATTTTTTTAGTTTAAAGAATACAAAGACACTGCAGCCATATAAAAGAATCACGAATTTATCAATCAAAAAATGTTTTCTTGAGAATTTGATAATGTTTACTACATTCTTCTGATCTACAAATGTGGACTAGATCAGTATTTGATTCGATTCCCTTTTGCAGTAGCATAAAATAAAGTAAATGATTGACACGGTCTGGTAGTTCGACACGTTTCGGTCATTGTACATTATTTGATTCAATACTACGCAATAAGTTAGACAGAATTTTCATATGCATGTATGTATATGCCAATTTTTTAGTTTAGTTGTAGTTTAAAGGTACTAATAGGAATTATAGCCCTCTTAAAACAACACACAATTCCTACTACACACTTTGTGTTCGGCATTGTCGCTTTTTGTACACGTTTCGGGGTATATTACTCAGAATTTACAAATACGTGTATGCATTAACAGATTGTTAGTTTATTTTTAATTTAAAGAAGCGTTTTTATATGCTTATACGTATATTCAGGACATTTATTTTAGTTGCAGTTTAAAGCCCTTTAAGACACACAATTCCTGCTACACGCTTTGTGTCCACCTGTAAAATCATTTTAGAGAATCACTTCTAATGGATTTATTTAAAAGCAGGATCCATACATCTGGCTAAAAGTGCTGAAAAGGATTTTTTGCCAAAAAGTCTAACATGTGTACCAAAGAACTTATACTCTGTATTTTCGTGATCTAAAATCTTAATTTCATTTATTTGTTCGAAATACCCTTTAATGTTTATTTAATTCGATCTCATATGTCAGTAGCAGTTAATATAAACTGAAAGCTCAATACGGTTCGGTAGGTCAACATAGTTCGGTTATTCTATATTATTTTATCCAATACTTCTCATAATACGCATAAACTTACAGATTTCTTAGTTTAGCTTTTGGTTTAAGGAATACAAAAGGCCGTTTGAAACAACTACGCCTACTCTTTCTGTGATTTCTTGTGAAAACTCGAAAATGTGTACCACATTCTTCTTCTGATTTACAAACGTATAGTAAATCTATATTTGGTTCGATTTCGTTTGGCAGTACAATGAAATAAACTGAATGTCCAACACAGTCAGAAGTTTGACAGAATTTTCATATGAATGCATGTCTTTGCAGTATTTTTATTTTAGCTATAGTTTAAAGGCACCAAAGGAAACTGCAGCCCTTTTAAAATAACACACAATTCCTGCTACACATTATGTGTCCACCTGAAAAATATCCGTCAAAAACAATTCTAATTTAATATAGCTGTTTGGAAGTGTTAAATACGATTTTATGCTTCATATTTTGATGATCTACAAACCTTAACTTCATTTATTTCTTCCAGAAATCATTTAATATATGATATTTATATCGATTTCGAGTTAATATACTGGTCTGGTCGTTCGACACGGTTTGGTTATTATATATGAGTTGGTTCAACAGAATTTACGAAAGAGTGTAAGCGTTTATAGATTACCTAGTACAGTCATACACAGTTTAAATTAGGAGCTCAAAGATATTTGATGTAATTCCCAAGGAATTACTGCTAGGAAATAAGAATATGGTATTATTAGGAATGCCATCAGATTTTTATTTACTTGGTATACATAATTCAGCATAGAGAACACCAAATCAAGATCAAGATCAAAAAGAGATGTACTGTTATTATTTGCAACTTTTGTATACCATGAACTACTTCTGGTAGTAACATTGAAATTAATATCAAACAAATAAAAACATGTCAAAATCATTGAAAATATTATAATTACTTTAAATTAACGTAAAATTCTACAAAGCAAATAGCACGTTTGGTTATTCAAAAATTAAACTATTTTACTGTTTATTGACGTCAGGTTCTCTTTAACAGAAAACTTCATATAAACTTAACTGGATACGGCCTGGCATTACGGAATGGTCCCGTTATCCCACGCAGTTTGACTCTGCAGCAATTACAAGCTTAGACACTTCTTGAATTATTTATATGACAAAAATAGTACTAATCCCTCGTAATCAGTGAAACATAAAAATATGATTAAGTGTTGACGATCAGTATGTGACATCATTGTAAATTTGTATTTCAAGGTCATATATTGATTTGGTAAAAAATGTTAAGCAAATATATTTAACTTTTAACAGTACATTTATTTAAACATGTAGCGGGTTGCTCATTAGTGCATCAGAGTCCCATATTGGCGTTATTAAAATCTTCCTAAATATACAGGGTGACTCGCTACAGCGGAGCATCTTCAAAGTATTATTTTTTGAACATAACACACACACACGCATATTTTTACATTTTTGAATTCAGTGTAAAATTATCTTGCCAATGATCTCCTGGCTTTTGATTTTAGATGAGGCGTTGCAGAGTTTATCTAACTAATGTGAAAATTTTGGTAGGCGCAAGGTTACACAAATTAATTCGGTGCGTGAATTATTCGTAATATTCACGATATTACGAATAATTAAGAATACGTATTTCACAGCTATATAGCCCAGTCATGTATTAAAACGACACAATCACCAAATATTAATTTTATTATACCTACGTGGTGTTTGTTACACCACCACAAATATGATTTATTTCAAAGAGCATTTTTCCATTATTTTCAAATTGAATACCCTGTATAATATTGTATTTTTGAATTGGCACGTTAATACTCCACAATTTTTATGCATACTGTTCTATACCTAAATTCTATATTTTCGGGGATATTTTTAGTTTTACTATTACAAACTGCGAAATTATTAAACTTTTTATTTCTATCTAATCTAGTACTCATTATTTTCACACAAAGTGACAACAGCCATTATTAATATCGTAGATAGAAAAACTATTTTCTTCCAATTCAAGTATTTATGCAGCAATCCAGGTAGAAATAAGGAAAATTGCAAAATAAGAAATAGGTAAAGGCATAAGGCAAAGGTGAGATACAGGAAGATAACGCTAGAAGAAGATGAATGCACATGGGATGAACACATGAACGGATTCAGAAAACTTAAAAAAATGGAACTGCATTATAGGCCCGACTGGTAAAGGAGAAAGGCTTACGACATTCGGCACTCGAAACGTTAGAGATTTCGGTTGTATACAATACGAAGTGGCATAGGAAATAAAAAACACAAACTTTCAATATTTAGTAATAACAGAAACTAAGAGATAAACGAGTATTTTCAAGTTAACAAAATTTCAGAAGAAGAATGGACATCGTACTTCAAACAAAGTACGAAATATTCTTAAAGAAACACAAATACAGGCCACTGAAGAACTGAAGATATCCTGCCTGAGAGAAAGAATATGGCGAAACAAATATATGAGCATTGAGAGCAAAACAAAGATATGCAAAGCAGCTGTACGACCTGTGTTAACTTACGCAATAGAGACACGTGTCGAAATTACGAAAACAAAACAGAAGAAAAGAGCAGCAGAATTGAAAACATTACGGGCCATAGCAGGAGTTACGTTACATGATAGGCAAACCAGCATAAACATTCAGAATAAATGTCAGATACAAGATATCATCAAGTGGTCCAAAGAAAGAAAACGGCAGTGGAATTGTCATGTGGACAGAATGGAAGACGGAAGAATAGCCAAAATATGCAAAGCGAAAATCCCACCTGGGAGGAGACCACCTGGGAGGCCGCCCAAAAGATGGAAGGAGATTTGGGCTTAATCATGTGGAATGAACTGGAGCAATTCTACAAGAAGAAAAAGAAGAAACTAAAAAAGGGAAGAAAGAATTGCAAGGAATAAATGGAAAATTTGGCACGCCTCTACTCCGTAAAATAATATAGGACGACTAAGAAGAAGAAGAAGAAGGAGTATTTATTAATAACAAATGCTCAATGTGGCCTCCGTTCTGTTCAATACACATGTGCAGTGTATTCAAAAACGACATAATTTACTGCTCGCAACGACTAAACGGAAATTAATCCAAACCTTCTGCAGTACTTGCACGGATCACAATATTTTTTATATGCCCCCATAGGAAAAAAATCCATTTTCGTCAAGTCTGGCCAATTGATGGGACCACCGCGACCTATACACCTGTTCCCAAATCTTAATTCTACTGTCGAGTCACTAGTACAAAATGTGCTAGAACACCATCGTGTTGGAACCACATGTTTTCCATTAGATTTGAAAGGACAATTCCAGGAGTTGAGGCAAATTATTTTGCAAATATTGTGCAACATTCAGATGTCCATAAAATTGGGGTCCAATCACAAAATCGCCCAGAATACCTCCCGAAAATTCACAGTCCATTTTCGTTATCCATCAACTAGTCTTACAATACTTGGGTTTTCTATTGCATAATGATGAGTGTTATGTCGGTTTGGGCTACCACTTTGGGTGAAGGTCAACTCGCCAGTGAATAACACTTTTTGGAAAAAGCTGGTAGTTGCTCTTTCCATTTCCAATCCCCACTCGCAAAATGTCCTTCTAATGCCCAAAGTCGGCCCCAACATTTCTTGATGGAATAAGATATGGTAGTCACGAAACTTGTTCTCCTGCAACATTGTTCTAACGGTAGTTCGGGGTATAGCGACATTTTTCGATATTGTGGTTGAACATCGCAAATTACCGTCCCATAAGTCTCCTCTCCCATATACAGGGTGAGTTTTTTCCGATGTTTAGTATGGGGATCTCGGAAACTAGCGGAGATAGAGAGACGGTTAAATGGGGAAAGAATTGTAGTTTTACGAGCTCAATTTAATGAGCTTTTTGTTTTTTGGAAAAGATGCATGGCTAACTAGATATCTCGCAAAAATGATTTTTTTGTTATTTCGTTTGGTGCCTATGGCTCTGTTATTACTGACTTTAGAAAAAATGTGTAAAGGAAAAAGTTGTAGGTAATTATGTGCTTAATAATATAGTCTAACCTAATTTTTTATTTAAGCTATAATTTTTGAGTTGTGACACAAACTTATGTTTTTTCTAATGGAAACCATAGTCGGCCATGACTTTATAAAAAAGGCCCTTTTTCAACGATTCTAATGATATACCACATGACATAGTTATTTTTATAAATAAATAAATTATGGCAATTTTTTTCTTTTCATTGAAATGTGTATTTCCGTTGGAGTTACAGTTTTAAACAGAGAATGACAAACGATACATTAAGAAACAATAAAGAAAATTCGGATATAAATAAAGTAGTACCAAAACAACGTAATTAAACTAAGTAAAGTATTAAGTAAGACTAAAGATGTTCAAAAGGTCCACCATTATGATTAATGCATAAGTTACACCTTTTTAAAACCGAATTTGTTGCTTTTCTAACGGAACGTCCATCAATATTAGATGCTGACGACAATTATTGACAGGTGCAAATCATTTAGGTTCTAATTTTATTAATGTTGAATGAGGTTTCGTAAATTATCAATATGAATTTTTCTAATCAAGAAAAGCGTGATATGATTGAGTGTTACATTTTGTGCCATAAAAATGCCGTACAAGCTGCCCAACAGTATTTCGAACGGTATTTTGATCGTCGCCAGCCTTCTCTACCTATCTTTAAGAGACTGTATGAGAATTTGGGAGAGTTTGGTTCTTTCTGTAAACCAAATAATACGACAAGAGGCATTAATGAAGAGGCAGAGGTAAACATATTGGCACGTGTAATGCAAACTCCATCGATTTCAACCCGAGAAATTGAAGCGGAAGCCGGCACGTCACAACGTAGGTACTGTTGTACGAGTACTGAAAAAGCATAGGTTTCATCCCTATAAATTATCAGTTGTACAAACCCTATACCCTGATGACTACAATAAGCGTATGGAATATTGTACTTGGTTTACTAACATGTGTGAAGCTGAGCCACAGTTTAGATTTAAAGTTTTGTGGACGGATGAAACACGATTTACAAACTGCGGTATGTTTAATAGACATAATCAACATTTATGGATGCAAGAAAATCCGCATCGTGTTGAACAGAGGAGACCCCAAATTAAGTTTGGATCGAGTGGATTTAATGTTTGGTGCGGCGTCATTGGTTCAACAATTCTTGGTCCGCACATTTTCTATGGTACGTTAACTGGTGATCGTTATCTTCACTTTCTGCAGAACGATTATGCTAATATGTTAGACGAATTACCCTTACAGACACGTGGTATGCTCGAATGGTTTCAACACGATGGCGCACCGCCACATAATCAGCTAACGGTACGGAATCATTTAAATGAACCATTCCCGAACTCATGGATAGGAAGAAACGCGCCGGTTGCTGGGCCACCTCGATCACCCGATCTGTCTGTTTTAGATTTTTTTATTTATGGAGAATCGTAAAAGATAGCGTGTATCAAAAGTCGTACGACACAGACAGTAGATGACCTTAGAGAAGCTGTACTAGAGGTTTTTGCTAATATTGATGGACGTTCCGTTAGAAAAGCAACAAATTCGGTTTTAAAAAGTTGTAACTTGTGCATTAATCATAATGGTGGACCTTTTGAACATCTTTAGTCTTACAATACTTTACTTACTTTAATTACGTTGTTTTGGTACTACTTTATTTATATCCGAATTTCCCTTATTGTTTCTTAATGTATCGTTTGTCATTTTCTGTTTATTAGTTTCTCAGAATTTTTTTTAATTTAAAATTGTAACTCCAACAGAAATAAACATTTCACACCAAAGTAATTACCTTTATAATTTCAAAATTAAAAGAAAAATTTTAATAACTAACTTGAATTTTATTATTAAACACGATGTGCATCTATCAATTGTTTCCATAGCGTAATACTTGAACAGTTCGAAAATGAAAAGAAAAAAATTGCCATAATTTATTTATTTATAAAAATAACTATGTCATGTGGTATATCATTAGAATCGTTGAAAAAGGGCCTTTTTTATAAAGTCATGGCCGACTATGGTTTCCATTAGAAAAAACATAAGTTTGTGTCACAACTCAAAAATTATAGCTTAAATAAAAAATTCGGTTAGACTATATTATTAATCACATAATTACTTACAACTTTTTCCTTTACAAATTTTTTCTAAAGTCAATAATAACAGAGCCATAGGCACCAAACGAAATAACAAAAAAATCATTTTTGCGAGATATCTAGTTAGCCATGCATCTTTTCCAAAAAACAAAAAGCTCATTAAATTGAGCTCGTAAAACTACAATTCTTTCCCCATTTAACCGTCTCTCTATCTCCGCTAGTTTCCGAGATCCCCATACTAAACATCGGAAAAAACTCACCCTGTATATATGTATATATATATATATATATCACCTACGTCATTTGAGCCGTCATAATGATAACCTGTGCTGTGTATAACTTAATATATACTTAATATACACAAAGCAAGAAGATAGGGCGCAGGTGAATAAAATCGGCCATGGTGTATAAAATATCGACTATCAGACTTAATGTACTTCCAGAATATAACCTCAAATTATCGCTCCTGTTGTTTTTAGTTGCCGATAGTTTTCAATATACAGTGCAAAACAAATTCCTGTACTGTTAATTTGATTTCTGCCATGAAATCCCTTGATTATTACAGTGCCAATTATTGTAGCTCTCGAATTATAACGATACACAGATTGCTATTAAACATTCAAATTGGGAACAAAATTTAGCTTCCGCCGTATTTTAAATTTTTATATATTGTTACGGGCCAATCGAGCTTTTCCGACGCCCCGTAACCAGATAGATGGAAAAAGGCCTACAGCTTAGCTCAGAGGAGTAGGGGGAGTTCGTGGAAATCGCTTACGGGAGGAAAGCTTTAGTTGTGTAGTTAGGGTAAGTCAAAATTTGTGGATGCCACTTTACAAATCCAGCTGATTGTAGGTCCTCGTGGAACGCCGAGAAGCCAACAGCTTACAAAACGGAACTCACCCTTATTGTACCTTCTCCTATATATTTAAGCTTCCAAAATTCGTACACAACCAAGTACAAAAGACACAATAAGAGGCAAAAAATTTTTAACACATATAATTAAATTGTTAAAAATGACAGTACAAGAAAATGACAAGTGATAACGCTATAAGTTCGGATTACATAATTTTAATTTTTGAACGTTCAGATAAAAACTCGCCGCCACTGGTGCAACGGGATTTACGTTTACGTACACCAGGGACGCTGAAGTTCACAAGAATAAAACAGAATATAATCTGTTAGTTTTATAATTAACAACTAACACCACATATGGCGACTGAAGGTCGCCTTTTTATTTACATGAAGTTAAATTTGAAGTCTGCAAGTTAACGCGAGCAAAAAAAAAGGTTTCTTTTTCACAACACAAAATCTGGGTTTTTACCTTGAAATACGGTGGATGGCTTAGAACGAGATAGGCACAATGTAAGGGCGATTTCCAGATGTAGGGCCAAAAAGAAAGAGAAGGAAGACAACGTTCTTCGGGACCGCGTTGGAACGAGATGTAGCTGTTACGCCCCTGTAAGAGCTAAGTTGCTTTCAACGAGGTCAGTTAACGTTGAGACAGAAGCGAGGCTTTTCAGACGACGGAAACAAAACAATTTCCAGCAAAACACTTGCACGGTTTTTTTCTTTTCACATCACTGAAATCCGAACTGAATCGACAGGAGCAATTATTATCCTTAATTGTCCAAAACCAAGGCGAACGTTCTGCTACTATTTGTATACGACTTAAGTCGATTTAATTTTGCTCTACAGCAAACAGCGATACGGTAAAATTTAGCAGAAGCGCCGCAAAGGAAAAGAAAACGACATTCGAAATTACGTCCGTCTCTCTTAAGGGTTTAGCTTCGACTTTTGTAATGGCCCTCGATTGATCGTATTTTCGAAGATCTGAGTCTGGCGGAGATCTCAGGGTGACTGAATACTTAACGCTACATGAAGCTGCATCGCCCCCCAAAAAGATTGCATCATATTTCGAAATGTTATGTAAAAGTTCTAGAATAAGGGACACGTGAGTTCTCGGAAGTGCTTAAGGTCACGCGGGAGAAAAACAAGAATCTGCAATTTCGACACAAAAGGAACTATCAACATAACTCAAACTTCGAAAGACAATACATAACCAAAACTGTGTGCAAAATAAAACTGCAATTAAAATAACGTTACAATTCCTATGGAGCGGCAATAAAATTACGGAATTAACTCCTACAGAGCGGCAATTTTTAAATGAACATAACAATATTTTGCGAAAGCTTAAACCTATATAGTTTTATAACATGTATAGACCCTTATTATTTATATTCAATACACATTTTAAGACTTTCTATACTACCTACAGTATACATAACGTACATACTAAATACTTTTTCTAAAAGGGAAATTTCTATATTTTAATAAAATACATAATTATATACTACATTTATTAAGCTAGACTCTATTTTCATTATCCTTCTTGAAATGCTATAATAACACATAACATTAAAGTAAAAGTAAGCATTGTGGAAGGCATGGGAAACGTTACGATATTTTGTATGGATTATTATTTTTCATCAGCGCGATT